>OX403622.1:24044614-24194894 GCA_948107755.1 Campoletis raptor
AAAACGCCACGAACTGGGGCTTCGTTGGCGTGTATAACGAGTGGACTAAAATTCAACCGGGTCCCTTTGCCACACTCTTGGCATCTCCGCCCTTTGTACTTAAGAATCCCTCGCATACAATATTCATGTTTTCTTGGATTCGTATAAAAAATCGACAGGAGTTGTGTATTGAAATATTTGTCTCGTGTATCGTGGATGGATAAAATCCTCTTGTCATTTTTGATACTTCGATAAAAATAGCAACTGTTTTCATGAATTTGTTTACATAATTAAAGATGTTGAAAAAATCTATAATTTTTCATGTGATTTCATGATACATTTGTCGATTTTTGTATTTTTTTCAATGCGTTCGATCTAAGCCAAACACTGAACCCGCCCAAAATACTCGACGTCGAAAGATTAGCGATGAAATGAATTAATAATCTCTCACGAAAGTGTCCGCTGAGATTTTATATATGAGAATAAATCCTAAGAATAAAACGTTGCGAAGTGTCACAACAATAACGCGATTCGAAAGAACCCAGCAAATTGTGCGAGAAGCATAATTATTTCTCGTGTAAGCGTAGAGTGGAAGGAACTGAAGGAAGTACAAGTACAAGTGTCCGGTGGGCGAAGTATGAATACAGACGATGTGGGAGAGCAATGAGTGAAAGGTCCAAAATAACTAGAAAGGAATAAGGAATAGAGGGGACGAGAAAAAATTAAATGTAATGAATTGAGCTTCAACAAGAGGGAAAAAAACAATTATATTTATACACACGAAAAAAAAAAGAAAATCAAATAGAAAGGATTAAAGACGATGAAAAACAGAGAGGGATAGTGGAACCGCAGAAAAATCGGAAACTGACCAAGCTTGAAATTAATCTCTCCTCCGACCTCTTCAAAGTCCACTGCTGCAGTACGAGAATGCACAAGAGAGTATTCTCAAATACCCTCTTTGCCTAATTCTTATTTTACTTCCAAATGACTTCATTTCCATTGGTGAACACGACGCTTGTTTTTTAAGCCTTTTTTGTGTCTCCATGGACGTTGTTTCATCTACAATTTGTGAGGAAAACTTCCGATGCAGGTGAAGTCTAATCTACTTTTTTTCTTTTTTCGCGTAGATGCGAGACAGATACATTTACATTATTTCAAAAAAACATGTGTATCATGTTTTTTATTCTATGCAATGAATCAACAGTGATGGATTTGCAATCGACGTGTGACTTCGTCGATCTCGAAAGTTAAGAAGACTCGAGCGAGGTCAATACTCGGTTGGGTGACTGATTAGTCATTTATCGGATTGTGTATCAATGGCTAGAAGGAAGACGGTTTTCCCGAGTTGCTGCCGGTGCATAAAATGTAGCAAAAATATAGTGGCCTATATTTTCGAGATGTGTTCCACAATTCACCTTGGCCCTCTTGCAAATGCGACACGGTAGTGCATTAAAAGAGAGAAAATGGAGTAAAAAAATATCCCCAAGAACGATAAAAAATAAAAATAAATATTCCTGCAGCAATGATAATTTTGAAGATATTCAAATGAATCTTGGATATAGTTTCGGGATTTTCCAACGATAGTCATTTTCTGTTAATTCCAGTGTGAATTTAACTCGGAAGCACCCTGTAGAAGTGAACATATAAGGCGGGGGTGTGCCAGGATGTAATTTACAGTGCTTCACACTCGATTAATCCGGCACGTATGCGCATTTTATCTCGCTCTTATGGGCACGCACCACGTATGTAACGTAATACTTGAAGGGACGACCTTAAACCTATTCACATGCGAATGCACCCATAATTTGCATGGATATATAGTTATATATATATTGAGGAAAGTGTTGCCTATTTTCGAGGAATGAAGAGCTTCCTTTTTGTGAATATATCTACCAGTTCGTTCTGTCGATGGATAATTCTCTTAAATAAATGCTACATATTAAAAAATTAAATACTATAAAAATATAACTGGTGTTTTATAAAACTGAACATAAGAAAATCATATATGTATCAAATATTTGATAAAAATTAATAAAATTGCCCCATAATCTCGGCCACTTGTAAATATCAACACATCGTGTACATTCGATATTTATGTGTATCCTGTACCGTGAGATTACATGTACGAGAATGAAAACACGTTTTTCACGCTTCGCCAGTGACCAGATACACACGTAGCTATAATTACAACTTCATTAGCGTCCATTATTCAAGAATAAACACTTTTCTTGCGCATCGAGTTCGTGCCCAACTTTTTTTTTACGTCAATAGATAAAGAATAAAGGTAAAGAGGAAAAAAACGGAGGGTAAAAAAAAAATAAAAATTAAAAAATACACTTGTTAATACGTTGAGGTGGTTTGATTGATAGAGGTATATATGTTACGTTCGATTCGCGTTTAGCGGAAGAATATTTATTAAATTGATTTCAACAGAACACGCCATTCGATCGAACAATATTGAAAAATAACATAACACGAAACTTCATTATTTTGTCTCCAATTTTTTACCCGTTGGATATAATTTCTATGTAATACAAATCAGATTATACTCTAGATTAAATCTATCAATTACGTTATTCGTTCAATCTCTATTTTGTTCTCGTTATACTTAATTCCAAGTTGAGTAGTGTTGAAAATAATAAGAATAATGTAAAAATTAATTAAATTTTTTTTTTAAACTTTACCCGATTTTGCTGTTCGTATAATTTATATATAGAAGTTGTTCCAAACTTATTCGTGTTGCTGTTTGAATAAAGAAAAATACTGTTCTTGTGCTTTGCTCTTTCTATGAATTTTCTATGTATATATACTTTGCAAATATTACATTTAAATATACGAGAGTGTATGTGGACTTTGATCTTGCTCTCTCGGTTCCACGAGCAAATATCGCGATGATTAAGCAAAAGAAAGAGAAAAGTGAGAGAGAACGAGTGAAATGATGCAAAAGAGCGCAGTGATTCATTTACATATAGTGCGAACGCTCGCTATGGGGTAAAAGAGATCGCGGGCGAGAGAGAAAGAGAAAGAAAGCCGCTCAAGCTCATCTCTCGTATCGCGATAAATAAATTATGGTTACTCGCTCTCTTGAGCGAGAACGGCAAGCCGCCACAGCGATTTACTATGCTATATATACGACTCAGATTTTACATACTCTTATCCTTCCTCTTATCCTTATTTTTATATACTATATATGAAAAGGCGAAAGAAGTACGTACACATTTTTTTTTCCACAAAGGTATACACACACATACAATTTACGTAGTAAAACTCTAATCTTTCGCTCTAATTAATAACAAGAAATCTCGCGCTCGATTTGACAGTAATTTTCCAGTTAACGATACAGTAAAGCATCTTTTTTTATTATAAAAACTGACAATTTCGATTTACTTTCTTAACGATGTTTTAAAAATATCAAAAATGTTTTATGAAACATTGAGATCTTTCTTTTTTTCGTATCTAATATGGAGAAAGTAAAATTCGAATAACTAAAAACCAGGGTAAAATGAAGCCCGTATTGTTATTTAGAATTTTATTATTCGAGAATATTTTCAATCCAGAATAAATTAAAATAAAAGCGTTTTTCGCAATAACCCACCGAGCGATTCAATAAAAATATCGTACACGTCTTCATTGAACTGTTTTCAAGCAATGGTATACCAAAATGAAATCGAAATAGTTTTAACGTATACTTTTATGACCTGTTAAAGGGAAAACAGTGTACAAAAAATTAGTGATCAATATGAAGTATGCCAGCATTCGGTGAAAAAATAATGTTTTTATTTGATTCCGGTACTATTGCTCACAGTATTGATACAGATTATAAACTTGTTTGATTTCGTTTTTTTGGTTGGATAGAACGTCCGGAACTCTCGTCGTTATTACAAATTTTTTTCCGCGCACAATTTTACTGAATCGCACAAAACCACGAAATAACATTGTCCGATTGTTTTTTTTTTTTTTTTTTTTTTTAATTTTGCGTATTTTCAAACAAAAAATAAACAATGAGTTTATACAATAAATTGTACCTGTGTACAGTATGATTGTCGCTGCATCGGAATATTGCAAAATTTATACCGCATGTGCGAAAAAAATGTGTCAAATGATTCATTTCCTGCGAACGACTTAAGAGATATATAGCGAAACGTTTCCTCGTTTCTAATCTCTCTCGTTCTACGACAACGACAAGAAAAAAATTTATAATATCAACGATGAGAGCCGCTCTGGGAACAGAGTGGATTTTCGATCGAATCGCGAACGGCGAGGTTCAGAGAGTGCTACGTTTCTCGCGCCTCGAATCGCGCGCGGGTTTATATTTTCTCCGCGGTAGGTCCGAATACATGTTCTCGAGTATCGCGACCACCACCACGCTATGAGTCCGAAGTATCTGTATAGAATAAAGCTCAGCGAATATAAGAAGGATACACTCATGGCTGAGATACAATGTGCCAAGTGTATACCTACAGGCAGTCTCAGGAGGCAATAAGTTTAAGTTTCACGGAATAGATCTTATAATTGTACAGAAAAAAGTCAATCATCATTTTTAATTACAAAGTCGGGTTCATTAGACACTGAGGGATTAGTAAAGTCGAACTGATTTAAGAAGACAAAAATGAAGTTGGTCAAAACATGACATGGTCACGGATTATTCAGTTGGAAAAATAATTTGAAAAATACCTTGCATACTTCTCTGTATTTTAAAATTGAGTGGTTTAGGGATGAATTTTTCAACCAAAAATTACTTTTAGAAAATAAACCTTTAGCCCATGAGCTTTGGTGAGAAAATTCATGCAATGTCAATATTTTTTATTATAATAGTTTCACTCTTCGAGACACCTCGTGTATAGTATGTGATAATATACTTATATGGGACTTACAAAATGCCGATAATGCCTGTTCACGATATTGAGGCGATGGATATTAAAATTCCTGCACCTATCGTATACTTCCCACCTCTTTGCATGTTTTTTCTTCGTTTTCTTGCCCCCACATATATTCACCTTGCTGTGTCCCCCGACAAGAAATTGAAGTTTCGTGGCTCATGTGAATGACGATCAACCGAGCAACGTGCACGATGAAGCGAAGTGAAGCCCATATTTTTCAATTTATCATACATCTTGGGGGGCCGAGATATCATCTTCCTTCGTACTTCATGTATGCACTGATGTAATTAATGAACATTTGTATTGGGAATTGATCTTCTATGTCCGTAATTTATCGACGAAGACAGACAGAGAAAAGAAAAACACAGCAAACGTTGCCGAAATTCTCATATGCTTATCTGTGATTAAGGAAACAAAGACAAAATCTATAAAAAATATCGCAGTTATTCCGTGAAATATGAATTTTTCTACTGATTCCCATATGTAAGCTTGTGTATCTGAGTAATCTTTGATTGCCTATGCCTTGAATCAGGATGGTGGATCCTTTTGAAATTCTGCTATCAATTTGAGAATAGAGCCTTAACTAACGTCTACAAAATTTGAAAAAAAAAAAAAAAAAAAAAAAATCTGTATAGAACCGCTTTGGGCAGACTACAATCCCATGGGTAGTTTTTCAGTAAAAATCTGTAAGATTCCAAGAATATGGATAGAGCATCGTTGAAAAAATACTTTTTACTGATAGTATAGTTATCTATTATCTATTTGTAAAGTGTGTCGTCGTCTGTACGTGGATAATTTTTAAAAATTTTTTTTTTATTTCTCACCTTATGAGTATGATACGCTGGGACCGTAGAGTGGCTTGAGACTCGGTATCGATATCGATATCGAGAAAGAGAGGGAGAGAGAGAATAAAGTTCGCGAGAAAACCGAGCGGGCGTACGTGCCTTTTTGCTCGTTTATCTTTCCCCATTTCGTATTCAGCTTCCTTGTCTATGGATACAAGTGTTTATATATACGAACACGAATATTATACTTATCCGTGTATAGGCGATTCTGATTAAACCGCATCACACACCACACCGATGTTAAAAAGTATGGATATATATATAAATATTTATATACACGCAGGAAGTTTTCTCGTGGTGCGTTCTGTGAGCGCGAAAAGTGCGATAAGAGAACATAAAGCCACACGCGTCTCCTGAACTCGTTGCGGCGACGTGCTGTCTCTCGAACCAAAGAGGCGTTGTCCCTGTCACTTCCCATTCACCATACCGCGATGGAGGTTCCACCACAATGTACAGTAATATTAATAATAATATTAATAATTATAACAATTAAGCAAATAACAAATGGAAGTGAATAATCTGTTTTTCCTGGACTTCTGCAAAATTATTAAGTGGATAATAAATTACTGAAAAAATTTCTGTCTACATTTAATCAATAATGTTACCGAAACTTTTGTAAAACGATGTTTTACACACGCCAATTATCTACTAAAACTATTTTGAAGAAAAAACAATAGTATATACATTATCTAGTTATTTTCAGGAAAAATATGATTTGTCGTTAACGACTCGATATTATCGAATTTACGGATAATCATAATTTTTTACGTTAATGCTTTGATCATTAGCCACTTTCACTCGAAGAACTCTCGTCCGTTCGTCGATTTTCGACACGCGCTTTCTCCTCTTGAATTTCAGTATCTGTAATAAACGGTTTTGTTACCAATGGATGAAAAATATGTTTGGTATAGCTTGGGACAAAAAGATCAGTAAATACTGGTACATGTACTTTCATCATAATTTTTTTAAGTGCAAGATCATCTGATAGCAATTTTCGCCAACGGGGAGTGAAATGAAATGGAAATATTACCCTTACGAGGAATATAAATTTTCATGAAAATATACGAAATTTTTTTTTCTTTTCATGAAAAGTTTATATTGTGCACAGTGAAAATTGCCCAAAATTCAAGGCCCTCTCCAGTTTCTGTTGATGCATTAACAATTTTTCCTAGATATTAGCAAAAAAAAAGATATAATGCAAAAAAAAAACAGTTTTTTGCTAAATCAAAAGTCTCGAATGTTATCGCCAGGATAATCTGTATTACGCAGAGAAATTGGCATTATTTATGGACCGAATGAACGAATGAGGTGAACTCAAGAGTAATGGAAGGTTTTGTAATTTTGATACGGTGCAATAATTACGTATTGATCAGCATCATACGGATCATTGATATCATCGCTCAACAATTTTAATTACGAATCGATCGGTTCAGGAAAGCAAGTGTAATACACAAGGATTGCTTTTGCTGTAAATATAATTATATAATTAAAAATTCACGTATATGTGTGTGTTATCCTTTCGACATCAGCTGATGAATCGCTTCGTCTTCGTTTGAGCCGCTCACGGAGACCATTATTGGGCTTCCCAATGATTAATGATCGATGAATGGTTTCCCGGGTGACCTTATCGCAAACATATAATCTTGAGGGTTGCAACAAACGGTCGTGATGAGCAGAAAAAAAAATTACGTTTTCCTCAAGGTCACATCTCGTACTTTGCTTCCTTGTCCACGTCATCTTCGATGCGTCAAAGTATACACTTTCTACAATTAGCACCGGAGTTACGTCAAGCGATAAATCTCCTTGAAAAAATGCACTTCGTCGAAACGACGACACGAGGTTTATCTTCGCTTTGAAAGTTCTTTGACAAGAAATGAAAAAAAGTGTAAGAGAGATAATTATTCGGTATTCGAATGAGAAATTTGATCGTCAGATAAAACTAACAAATTTGGAAATGCAATTATTGAGTGGCATTCTTATAGACGTTGAAAAAATGTTCAATTAAAGATAATGAGAAGAATATATGATGAATAAATTAATTCATGCCAGAAAACAAAGTGAGCTTGGTTTCGAGAAAAACAAATAAGCAAAAATATCATCATAATAAAGCAATAAAATTGAGAAAATCTATCGTATCTTTTTTTCGTTTGAGTTTTAAAAGATTTGATTTGAATATAAACTATCGTTGAAATCGGACAAATTTTATATACATCGTAAATTTCGTAGTAACAGGCTTGGGTATGAGATCTCGTTCTCGATTTACGTGAAGCGTTCTGCTCCCCGCAAGATTGAGACGTTAACGAATATGTCTCGTCTCGAAAGAGGCGATGAAAAAATAAAAAGTTTCATCAATGTATACGTAATAGAAAAGATGAGATGAGGAAGATAAAGGGTATGAGAAAAGATGGGGTATGGTGATAAATTAAAAATGGCGCGAGAACGTTGCATGCATAGACAGTTAATTTTCGTTTCACGCGTAAAATTGTTTCTAACCATCACTTTTGCGTTATCCCTTTCATTATTAATTCTTCTCGGGCACGTTATGCATCGCATAAGAAAACAATATCCTGGCTGCTTAAAAGTCCGTGTCTTTTTTTTTCTATTCTCAAGACGAAGATGTCGACACGCATATATTTTTGTGCCATACACAAAAAGGATACAGGGGGATATGGGGCAGAACGGACATATGAGGCAAAACGGTCACTGTGTCCATTTTGCCCCGTGAAGTTGAAATCTGGAGCAAAACGAACGGCCCGAATCAAAAATTCCGAAAATTTCACATTTCAAAAATATTACAATATTTTTTTTCGAGCGCGGTTACATATATATGTACTTTACCATAACCCCCATGGGTGCAGCGTGCCTGCAGCCTCAGCTTCGCTGCATTCAGCAAATATTCCTACATTTAGTTTCTTAAAAACTTTGGAAAAATGTTGAAGTTGGTGGTTTCAGATTCAATCCACGATACGAAAGAATTAGTATTCAAGTTTTAAACCAGTTTCCAAAAAACGTGTTCAAAATTGAAGAAAAAAAAAAAATTACTTGAACAGTTTCAAAATCATTCGATTCTGAAAATCTTCTCCGAAATAGAATTTTAACTAACAACAGGGTCTTAACTAATTAGAAGCGGAATAAGAAATGATATGTGCAACAGTTCGAATATATACCTACACGCGATCCGAGAGAAATGGGCCGTGCCCATGCATGTTCTTTTTTTTCAAACCCAGATGACACGCCCCGGTTCTCTTGGGTCTGATGAAAACCACAATAATAATAATAATTCAATAGTAGCAAAAAGAATTTTAGCGACTTTTTGTTAAAGAAGTTTTACTGCACCTGATGAGTTTCATTTATATACACCTATTCGTATCATATATCTCTCTTGAAAAATATTTTATCATGTTTATTTTTCTCAAAATCCCCGCCGTATTATGTCCTCCGTATAGCATTTTTGATCTTTCATGTGAGCAAGCCGCTATAAACACATACGTATGTACAAATATTCATGTATATCTGCAAAGAGTTCATGATACGCGTTTACACATGAGTATGTGAGTGTGCGTATATTATTATGCGTGCACTCTACCCACATATGCTCTGGTCTCTCTTGGAGAGAAGTTCGAACTAAACGAGCCTCTCGGGTCCATCAGAAAACTTTTGCACTGTGGTGCAAAGATCTCGCTGAAAAGGCATGAACTCGTAATCCAAGAAGTTAGAGAAGGACGGAAAGAGGTGCAATAAGAAAACAAAAAACGAGCTTCTCAAAGGCGCATGAAAGAGGGAGCGAAAATGAACGAGAAAGCAAGAGAAAAAAAGGGAGGCTGTATCTAAAATACTTGCGGGTACGACCCTATACCTTCCATTGTCCTCTCTTGCTATTCTTCCCTCGCGCAGGAGAAACAACGGTGTAAAAAAAAAAGACAAAAAAAATCAACGACCAAGTACACCGCAGATTTCTACCAAGACCTGAATAATAACAAGAAAAATAATGATATTAATAATAATAATAATAACAATAATAATAGATTCCGTGTGTACTTGGTAAAAAGAGTCCTGTACTGCAGGGCGAAGGGTGCCCCGGGGCACGCGTCCCCCTCTCCAAAACTTGTGAGTGAACATGAATACAAAGGGAACTATTGTGCCCTTTCGTTCCCCTTTCGTTGACTAATAAGCCAGGCACTGTTTCATCGTCAAGGTTGTGCTTCATGAACTGCGAAAAAAACCCAGATAATCTCTCGACCCGTGTTCTCTCTTTTTATGCAAGTGGCACTTCCTGCTGTTTCCTCTGCTAATTTTTTGGTGTTTTTCATATTCATAAAACACCTGATGACGCAACAGATCATCCAGTTGAATATAAAGGAATGATAATCTTTACTTATTCCGCACGATTTCCTTCGTTGACGATTCGACATGTATATCTCTTGTAAATTCCAATCTAATGCTCTTTATCGATAAATGTTTTATCTGTTAATACAAACTCGCTGTCTTCCATCGTCGTTTCATTACCAAAGACATTATCTAGTATGGGGGCGTCGGAGATAACAAAAAAAATTCAAAAATAACATTGATGCAAACTGCGTTGTTTATTCGCCGTTTTGAAAAACATACACCGTTCGGGGAATTGTGCAATCGTAGTTAAAGATTACGCTCCCCAGAATAGATGTATTCACATGTTAAGGATAAAATGAGCATGGAAACCGTATTTCTATCGATTACGATCGGCGTACAGATTATAAACCAAAATTTAGATAACTGTACTTCGATGTTTGCTCAAATTTGAAGATTTTGACGTGAATCTCTAAAAAAAGATTGGAATACAAAATAGAATAACGGTTTGAGGAGAATTTAAGCGTGTGTCGTGAAAATATTGATGGAAAAAAGATTTTTTTTATAGAAACAAAATGTTCTTCTTTCTCGTAGATAATTCTTGGGAAGGAAACTACTTGGGAAGAAATATCTTCTGATTTTATCGGGGAAGGGATTATTTATTGACACAGTTTACCGCCTGAATGATCATTCATTTATTCAGTTCTTCTCTGAAAAACATTCGGCTTAAGTTTTAGTTGAAAAATACAACATCAAATTTAATAGAGTTATGACATGGCGAATGCTAAATTGGCAATAATATTTCTGCTCATAGCTTCAACGGGATTCGAAACTAATGTAGCAGATCGAGCGTTTCACTCGATGAGGCACGAGTTTCTATTGGTCATAAGTAAGTAGCTCGTCGGGCCAGCTAATTATGAATCGAAGAATTTTTATTTCATTGACCGATCTATCATACGAGCGTCGATAGATTTCACGTCAAAGATTGGACTCTCTGAGTCTCCATAAGAACAGGATATCGTGTATGTGAGATCCAGACTTAATAAATAGAGATTTGTATTGAATTTGAATTGACTAGTTAAAAAAATGGTCTAGCCTATCACCGGATATGCGCCATTCACTCATTAATATGTCAAAAAAAAAAAAAAAATGACACAACATAGTTTTTCGTCAAATAGAAATAAACATTATAATTCGAGCCTCATGCAGTGCCTCGTAAAAAGTAACAGAAATAATAACCGAAATCATCACTTAGCTATGTATAAAATATTTTGGATTGATCAAGATCAATGATTGAAATTCGGAAGTTCATCATTAGTGTTTCTCGGTTTAGAAAAAAATTAAATGTATGCAAGCGATGAGGAAAGTAAATGCCACAATTTTACCTAAAGAAACGAGAGAAGCTCTCAGTTAAAACTTCATACACCAAGCTCGCTTGTTTTCTGCAAGGTAAACATTTCAACATTCCTTTCCCCCCGGAAAGAGCAAAAACGAAGGAAAAAAGGTACAGAAAAAACACATTCACAACGAGACACGTGCACTCCTCTTATTAATCTATGTAACGATTTAATTAGCCTAGACAGATGAATTTACGTTGCAAACATAAAAAAAGATATAAAAAATACCCAACCAAGAAAATATCAACTTGTCTTGTATACACTCGAGCAATAAGAGATAATAGTTATTTTACTACGAGACCCACTTGCAAAAGTGGAATTTACAATTTGCAGCAAAATAAGGCTCGTCCCAAGCGTTATGGTCCAGGCATGCAACTTTTGACCCTGTCTCCATAAACTTTGAACGCGGTGTAATATTCAGAAATTCCTTTTAAGGGGACTGCAACACTAAAGTACTGCAGCTCTCGAAAAAATTACACAATTAAAAAAAAAGTTTTCATGTTAATAAACATAGATTACGAAGTGTACGTCTTCACTCCAACAAAGAGAACGGTAATAACGATGACTCCATACAATATGATAATTCGATAATTCCTGATGTTTGAATACAGTTTGATGATGAGCATGAATGAAATATAATAAATTGTGAAAATTGCGTGAAAGAAAAACAGTTAGTTCCACATTCTTTGCTCTTCTCGAAAACTTTGAATTCATTTTTAAATATTAATTGTGTATTGTCTAAACTAAAAATTCGTTTTCAAAGTCTCAACTCATGGAAACGTTTCGTTTTTAAATGTCGAAAGCAGTTTGTTGTGCAAATTAATACGCAGAACATTTTCTAGAGTGTTTGCAAGAAGAAACTTGGGAGTAGAGCTCAGAGATGCTGAGAATAGTGGTGGAGAAGTGAGGCGAGTGACTAGCCTAGGCTGCCTTGCCGCAGGCGAGAAAGTACCAATCGATGCATTCATGCTGTACAATGTCTCCGCTTGTGTCTGTTTGTGTAAAGTAAGTTCTTTTTCAATAGAGATGTCAACGAATTTGGCATCGAATATTGTGTAGATAGAATTCAAATTGATCGCGAAAAATCGGTGTATAAAGACGCCTTCAAATTTCGATTAGAAAGCGTGCCTTTGAACCATTTCATTCATTACCATATACACTGCGTGGAGTTTTCTTTCATTACTGTCAACGTACTTCATTTTTCGTATACGACTATTGTGCATTTGAGAAACTTCAAAGCATTAGAAATCTCTTATATACAAAAACAAATGTACTCCTGAAGAAATTTATACAAGACCCGCAAAACGATTTAAACAAAATAAACGAGCTGTATTTTTGCACAGATTTTCTATCCCCTGATGTGAAGTCCCACCAGCCTTATCGTTGCGTAATATGAAAAATGATTGTACGATATTTCTTTAGGTACATATGTGCCTTATCGTCTAAACATATAAGAATATTCGTTGCATGTACTAGTTTGATTCGCGTGGGCATTTATTTAAAGTGTGTAACGCGGTCGCGGCAATAAAAGCGCGACTCTAGAACCGACAGTGTGCCGAGTCTCACCGTACCCTTTGCATTCTTATACAATTCCACCAGCCTTGTCCGAATTGTATAATAAGCGCAGATTTTCTGAAGTGGAAATATTCAATAGCAGTCATCCGTCTCTACGGAGGAATTGCAAGAACGAAAAAAGTTGAACAAAAAAAAATCGATTCGGCGAAAGTGCCGATATATTCTAATCAAATCAATAAACCAAACATTGGAACAAGTAAAACGAATTAAAGAAATCACCCAAATATAAAAGAAAGCTCGTTTGCGAGAAATGAAGGCATAGTCGGCCACCCCATATATGGAATCGTTGCAAGGAGCCTCGGTCGAGAACTGATATATAATACATATGCATGCGTAAATATAAATGGTGTCGCGTAACTCATGTCTTATAATTACAGAACAAAAAGATGCCAAAATTCCGAATGAAAATATCCTGGCCTATTTTTTTGTCCTGCATACCATTAATGAGAATTATTGGTTAATCAAAAGCCCATTGAATGAGGCGTGTGAGTAGAGAAACCTTTTAGCACCCCTTTCTACGAGCTGACGCACTGGATTGGCTCTCACTACTCCATTAAGATCTCATTAACGGTGTATTCGAGAGATAAACAGTTGGAGACTCTTTGCTTCAGAATTTCACGGTCTTTCTGCCATGTAAGAAGCTTGTATGAATTTTGCGCCACTCTTTATGTATGTATGGAAATTGATGTATTGCAATGCAAAGTTGCCTTGGCTGCTTAACGACAATTGGCCGTATATATTTATATAAGTATTCTCTTGTTCCACTGAATGATCTTATTCAACATGTAAACTGTTCGACTTTGTCAAAGCAACATCTAAATGTGAAAGATTGTGAAACAAGACTGCGAATACTTAATCCTGCGAATAACATTAACCACGAGGACGAACAGATATGTAAAAAGATCAGCAGGAAGAAAGACATCGGAAACGGTCCACAAAAATAAATTCGCGAGAGATCCAAAAGGGATAAATGGGCTGAAGAAAAATAAAGTACATACGGACGATTGAGAGAGGAAGAAAACAAGGCAGAGAGGATAAGAAAAAAAACGTCAAAGATTGCCTCTTCAAGTCGAAAACTCCTCGTCCTTTTTATCTCTCTATCCTATGTTTCTTTTCGACTCCTTTCGGCTTTTAACAGCTAGGGCTCGTGATCAGGAAGATCGGGCGGAAAGAATCGCGAGCACGAGCCTCTTTGGGAACCCCAGATGCCGAGCACGTGTGTGATGTATTACGACTCTTACTCGTATATGGTTTAGCATTTTTGTCTCCTTTTTTCCTACTCTGTTTCGTATCCCTTGAATAGCACATTGGGTCTGTAGATCTTGAACGTAAATGGGCATCGTTCGGCCTTGAAAAATTTAAATCTCTGCTCTTTAACTTTCTCTCTTTCTCTTTCGTTATTTTTTTCCTTCTGTATAGCAGGAGATGCAGTCAGGGCGTGGGTGAAGCTTTCAAACTGGTTCTACCATGGATTATAGGATGATGATGATGATGACCACGAGTGCGGGTGGAGCGGACGCTGGAAGGAGACAGGAGCTAAAGGTGAAAAACGAAGGATACGGTGAAGCTTGAAAGAAGAAAGACGGAAAGAGATGAAGGAAGCTAGCATCAGGGAAGACAGAGATAAAATGGCAAACCCATGGACCAGTAAACGAGATTCAAACCCGAAAAGAAAAAGTTGAAGACGAGGACAAAAATAAATTATATAAAGACTCGCTCTGCTTCTTCGTTCTCTTCATATGGAAGCATAAAAAGAGAGACGAGTTCTCATTCGCTCCTTCACGCTGCGATGCTCGGATCATATGGATATGTATATGTGAACGAGCGGAGAAAGACGAGATCAGCAGGCTCCCTTGTGGTGTTACTTTAATCTGAACGATAAGCTGGAATCTCGTATCATATGGAAGAAAATGTGAATGTGCAAAGAAAAGACAAGACTCGAGATCACGATTCATTAATATGAAGTGATATTAATATTATTTATCAAAAAAACAATCAATACACCACTGACATATTTAAACAGATTCAATCAATTTCATTCGTATATTTAAATTTCGATCGTATTGATGAAATGTTTGATTTAAAAAATACCATTAAACATAATGCGTTATTCTCAAACTTCGCAAAATGTATGTAATTTTCCACTTTGCGTATATGTTTTAATTTCTCATTCAATTCCTGTTAAAAATTTCAAATCTTTTTCTTTTCAACTCATTCCTCGTAAGAGCATTGGAAAACGCGAAATTTTCAAACACAACTCGCACTCGGTATATATCACCGCAATGCGAGCGGAATATCGCGTTTCTTCGTAAAGTTATATGTTTCTTTTTATCTCCGTAGGAATGTACACGAGGATGGAATAGGATGAAATGTTAGAAGATTTCATCACCTCCATACAGAAGTTTGAGAGTCCGGGAAAGGCGAGAAGAACGGAAGCTTTGACATTCTCTAACAGATTAGGCGAGCCTTTGGAGAGTCAGATTGTGGTGAGCTGAGCTCGGAAGTAAATCTTGTTGGTTTCTCCGGGTGTTGTAGGAATTAGTGGCCGCCTACTGGACCACACGCAAGAGTTGCTAACAAATCATTTTTTAAACATGCAATTATTCTTATTATTTTGTTATTTCGTGTATTATAAAAAAGCGACAGTGACAAATCATAATGACAGAGAAAATAAATTCTCCAAAAATTACGAAAGGAGAATGATGTTGTTGTTTGCATCGTTGGAACGCAACGAAATTTTTTTTTCTATAGCAGAGCTCAAACTATGGCTACGATAATTGGATTATCTTTGTTTTGGGACCTGAAGACTTAAAATCGTGAAAAAAATTACTCGAATTCAAAAGTTAACAAACTATTGAGTAAAAAAATTGTTTTCGCTACATTTCGATGATGCAAACTCCATTTGCATAAAAGGGATTAAGAAAAAAAGTTATTTGATGTACGAGTCGTTTTTCCGCTTCGATCGTGACTGCGAATTGACGAAGTAACTAAAAATCATGATTTCCCAACCTCGAAAAAACCCCGAGACCTCAGTTGCGATTATCCCAAACGAAGTTCTCCGTTCCAATTTCATGAAAAGAAACCCATGCAAGACGAGAAAAAAGGAAGAATTCCGTGCGGAAAATCGTGGTATGGAATATTTTAAATCAGTTTAAATCGAATTTCATAGTTTAACGGGAAAAATCTGGCGACACATTTGCTGGTTCGGAGAGATAGTTTTGGGTTCCCCGTTGCGAGCAACACGAGCCACCTACGCGGGTACGTGGTTTTTTTAAGTTTTAACATATTCGAACTGGCTCTTCGTCGAACACAAGAAGAATGGATAGAGAAACGGGAGGGACAGAGAGAAGTAAACAATAGGGTCTGGTTCTGTACAGGGGTCCACGAAAGCGATCGGGGTCTCTCTTGAGTTGCAGGCCCCGGTCGGAAGAAGCGAGAACACAAAAAAAAAAAAAGAAGGAGAGAAAGGGCCCCACCTCCGTTGAGCCCGTCCGGTGCCCAGAGAGAGTAAGCGAACTCAAGAGCCGCAACTCAAGAGACGTTGCAGTGGCGTAGGAGCGATATAAAAAAGAAGAAAAAAAACTACGTAAGGGGACCCTTTCTCGGCCTTACAAAAACTTCTTGGCTAATGACCTTGAAAATGGATATATTTGTCTGGAAAAAGACGAATTGTGGCCCGCGATAATTCCTGAGTTACAAATTTCGATTCAAACTGATGAATCAATTTTTGTTTACCAAAACTATATTTTTACCATTTCTTATATTTACTATTATACTATAGATTGTTTATTAATATTGCTATCCAAATAACTACTGAAAATATTTATATACAAAGTGTATATTTTATGTATACGATCGTATAAAACTCCCCTACGAAATATTTTTAAACACCCCATGCGTGGCTTACGATCTTTAATGCCAAATAACGTGACCCCCCCCCCTTTCCCCCAATCTTTCACTCCCTGATATATCATAGTTATTTTTCCAGCACACCTGATTCCTCTCTTAGTGGGCCCCGTGTATGCTATATTACCGAGTTACGGACCGCGAAGAGATAACGATAAATTTTCGTGCTCGAAAACACCAAAGTGCGAGAACATAACGTTAAATCAACTTTTCGAACCGTGATCTTTTTCTCCCTCCTCACTCTCCTTCTCTCTCTCTCTCTCTCTCTTAGCTGGAAGCACCTCTACATGAGATATTCCAGGTGAAAAAAACGAAAATAATTCGAAAAAACTCAGAGAAAATTAAGTTTCTTTTTTAAGCCTTTTTTAATTGAGGTAGTAGTCTCGTCAAAGCGCGTTGATACAAAAAATTTTTTCACCCATTTGAAAGGCACTGTTATAAATAAAAATTCAAAAGGATTCGCCAACTCGTTTTTGATATACATAAGCAGTCAATGATTGCACAGTTTTACACCAGTTATTACAGGGAGGTGTAGAAAAATTCACACACTCCATTACAGTAAGACATCTAACGAAGTTTATGAAAAAAAAAATCGAGAATTTTGACGTTAGATACTGGAAACAGGTGCGATTCGTTATTCCTCAAACTTTAAACTTCATATATCAGATATTTTTCGTGAATGTTTCTATGTTTTTACATTCCCATGAGATATAAAAACTGACATTATTGGATTATTCCGCATTTTATAGCCAATTTTCAAAAATTAACTGGAGAGTTAACTTTTGAACGTGGCTGTGGCAGGACTACTACGTTTAATGAAATGCCGCTAATTTGGGATGACAATTTGCGGTTTATTTTATGTCTCAAATTAGAATCTTTTTCTCATATTATAACTCAAAATAATCTTCTATTTGAAGAACATTTACTCGGTAGAAAAATTACTTCGATTCTATCACTCTCGATCACGAAAGTTTTTATAAATAAAACTAACCGAAAAATATGTCCATACTAAAACGTCCTGCTTCATCAATTTTTAATTACAGTGTAATTATAATTCTAACCATCCTCAATTAACGTCAAATGACCGATGTGTATACAGCTTCGATATAAATATCGAGTAGTGTAATTGAGTTTTGTCTTGGTATAAAAATCTTTGAAATCAGTCTTCAATGATGTATGTATGTAATATACATAAATATATATCCATGAATATAAATATATATAACATTTTATGCTCTCCGTTCGAGAGTAGTATAAACGCGTGAAGAGTGTACCAAGGTCGGTATAAAAGAGTGCGAAATTTATCGATCGACTATCGAATGTATAATTATTTATCGTGTCAATATTGTATAAATTACAATAATATACCGTCATAACTTGGATGAAATATTCTTTTTTTTTGTTTTTCAATAAGTTTTACAAATGTAAAGAATATTTTGTTTCTATTATTGCATTTTTTATTTTATTTAATATCTATAAATAGTTTTCTTATTATTCTTAATATTCTCGTGAATATTATTATTTCTCGTAACTTTTCCATGGCGTAAGATCGGCACCATCCGCGTGAATCTCAGTTACTACCAATTAAGATAATTCGAGCTTGGTACAAGTGCTGTATCGTTAATCGGCGTCCAGATAGGGTAGCGCAGGCGTGCATGTAAGATTGTGACGAAGAGAGCGGCCAGGAGCAGCTTTTTAAAACTTTAACAAGATCAATGAACCTCGGTGTCCCTTGAAATATTTATTTACGTTGAGAAACTCCTAAATTTTCAACAAAATCGCACACAACAAAAATTTTCAAGCAATTTTTAATTACATTTTTCATAATGATTTTGAAATTTCCATCACATTGAAATGCTAAACTAAATTATCATTTTTTAGAGCCAGAAATTTGTATGCAACGTCACGGTAATTTGACAACTTTTTTTGAAGATATAAAAAACTAAAGCTGCAAAAAGAAAACGTCACGATTTTAATCATCAAACGAACTAATTAATAAAGAATCTATATTTTTCGTAATGTTTCTACGATGCAAACTTCAAGCCCAATTTTTCATGACGTAAAAATCTATATTCTTTGAGTCGATTTTTTGAAATTAACTTTTTAATTGGGTATTTTTTTATCTACTGATGTAAAGTGAAATAAAAATAATGAAAAAACATAGCGAAGTGAAGAACATTTTTAGAAAGGTTGCTCTGGATAATTTTTGTTTGAAAAACAAACAGTCGCTTCGGCGAATCACCGCTCCGTAAAGCAGGCGCAAAAAAAATATGGAAATAATATATGATATAAACACAGATATAGAAATAATACTGCAGAGAACCTGTCGGCAAATAATGATCATTGATATCATCGGCCCAACCGATAACAAACAGAAAAACTATATTTTTGTTTTGTTTAGCTTTTCTTTCGCACTTACTGAAGCGATATGTTATAATTATGAATGCTGCAAGGGCAAATTGAGTCTTTGAATGAATATCGTGCAATTCTTATCTCCATTACATCTACAAGTAACGATGGATTTTATCGGGGTACTCGATCTTCTTAAGGAGACAGCGAATAACGTCCAAGCTATCCTCAGAATTCTCGCATCCATACAGATATTTTCGACTATCTCCCCTTATAATCGGATATTTAATATTTATTTTTATTTGGATCGTCGGTCTCGTTCATTCGGTTATTGTGCCACGTGATAATACTATATTTAAAACCTGAAGAGATGAGTGTCCAGTTCATGAGCCTTAGAACTGTTTATTCTCTTTTCGAGCAATTACTTAGTTTTTACTATTATTTTCAGTTTCAATTTTAGTATTTTCACTCTCACATTATGTCATTTTTAGTTATTTCAAAGTAATAATTTTAAATTCCATATTTTCATCTTTAAATATTTGGGGAAATTCCAAATTTGTAATAATCTTTTATTAGATTTATGCAGTTTTATTAATTATTAAACTGTTGTCTCAATGACAAATACCAGAATCTTCGATTCTAAATGGTCCTTGGGACATTGACAAATGTTCAAAAAATATGAACTGTAATTATTTGTTAGTTGCCCAAATAACACATGTAAATAAATCATCAAATTTCACATTTTTTCTTGGAAAAAAATCTTTTGTACTGAACTATTACAAACCTCAGAATGGCAATTTTTATACAAACTCAATTGTCTTCGGAGAACGTCTCAAAAAAAAATTCGAGATTTTCATACGGTGGTTTTTGTATTAAAAACTGATGACGCTATTTATTTTGAATTTCCGAATTTTGGGTTCGAGCTTGTAATCAGCGAGTCCAAAAAGTCCCAAATTCCTAATTTTAAATCAATCATACGTAAGAAAAAAACGTGTGACCCAAAGAATTATCTATAACAATTATTTATCAGTACGTTCGTAGTTCTTTTTCATTTTTCTTAGAAAAATGAATTTCCCATTCATCTGTGCAGATTGGATAAGGCGGGCTAACGGAGCGCATGTCACAAAATCTTCGGCGGTTTGTTCCAATTTGGATCATGGCGTCCAATTCGGAGCGAATTCATTCCAAAGTATTTTGTGTCTTTTTTCATACGAGATTGGATCAATCTAGCGTATGTCCATTATAATCATTTAATACTGTCGACCCCATGAAAAATTCAAGAATCATCAACGATATGCAAGACAACGATAAAATTGGTCAAACAAAGCTGATGCGAAGAGGCTAGTTCGATAGAAAAGAAAATAGGAAAAAAAGGAAAACAGTGCGAAGCAGAGACTTACCAAGCGAGGAATAAAAATATTAGGATGTCAGAGAAACCGTAATAACTTCGTTCACCTCGTTGATGCACATGATCGTAACTGATTAAAATATTCCCAGTCGTCGATTCATCACACTTGGAATATAAACCGAAAAAAATTCATTCATCGAAACCACCTCGATCAATCACTCAAACTCAAAGTCAGAGGTTTGTTCCAAATTGTTTTCTTTACCAAGCACGTGCTTAAAAAAATCAATTCAATCATTCGGCCTACTTGCAAAACGATTTTCTTCTAACAAAACTTTTTCACCGTGAGACAAATCTGCATATTCAAATTATCTCTATCACTGCTTTAACACTGAGCACATTTTAAAGTGAAAACAAATAGCATTATTTGTCAATCATAATCGACAGTTGAATATTCATATTCAATTTTCTGAGAAAAAAAAAATTCGTCATTTCAAGTTACAGAGAATTATTGTTTTTGTTTTTAGGTTAATTAATTTTCATTGTCGCTTTGTTTAGAATTATGTTTCTAATCTCGTAATCGCACGAGTCAATAGGTTAATAAACAAAAACGAAAAACCGTTAAACGATAGAAATATCGTGCGTCAAGTTTCGTACCGTGGTTAGGTACAGACTGAACACTCAGTCAATCCCCGGCTCAGTCGAGAGCCATGAGACACCTCCCGCCACTCATGCTCTATGGTATAACGTTCCTGCTCTTTCCCTCTTTCTCTCTCACGTGCTCTTTACCGTGCGCTCGAAACACCAAGTTTCCAACGACGTCCGCCAGGTTGGCGCCAGCCTACGGGCATCAAATCAACCCGTTCGCAGTGCTCGCACAACTATGTCGGTTTCAACTTACATGGCCCGAACCACGTTAATATGGACCACCGTGTCATCCGTTCACTAATTTATTTCATTTGAATTGTTTATATCAAGTTCTCGTGCTTATTTCAATCAGTATTTTTATTAAAAACCTTCTGTCATTGTAATTTAACCTGTTATCGTTTGTTATTCATTTGTTTCTTCTTAATCCTCGAATTATACGTGTCTCCATGCGATCAGGTGAGCTCGGAGATGTTTTTGGAAGTGAATGTTTACGAAAATGACAGAAAATTTCATACCATATTTTGATCACATATTCTTCTACGAATGGACTATGTTTTATGCTATTCTACAAGAAAATAACTATTGCCACTTTGAATGGAAAATATCTGTTTCATGCTAGTTGAATAAGTATTAAATGTGTACAATAGTTTTATGCGTACTTTGTTAACCTAGAAAAATATTGATCAAGAACATCAATAGATGGATGCAAGATTCCACGGTGTCATATTTTTGTTGACATTTTTAGATGTTCAATCTGTAGTTTTCTAGCGATTTCGATGTACTACCGCTTGTTTTGTTTGTCAAGAGATTCTCGACAAATTCACAACCCCGATGTTTTTTCTAACCTTCATCGTTCTAACGTTGCCACCGATTGTTGAATCGGCAAAAAATAATCTTCCATAGACAGATTGCTGTTACTTCGAAGTTATCAAGTTGAAAAAAATCGACGTGGTGACTTTGTCGAGAATCCCAACGAGGAGAAAAACCGTAATACATCAGAATGACTTCAAAATGATTTATTAAACTTCAAAAAATGTCGATGAAAATATGACATCGAATTTTGCACTAATCAATTGATTGATAGCACATCTATGATATTAATATTTTCTAGGTTAGTAAATCAGACTATAATACGATTCTACCGTCATTTCATTAAATTTTTGTATCAAACTTTTCAAATAACACGCATTTGACAAATTTATGTTTCATCTATTGAGACGTCTTTCGAAAATTGTATGATAACCATAAATTTTCATTGATGTTATTCATACCTATCCGCATCAAATAATCGAGACGGTTTCACAGTCACAAACATACCAACGGTACATGAATCGAATTTAATCAATATTTCCTGAAAAAATTTCTTTACTCTGCAGAATGTAAATAATGTTCATAAAAATATTATAAAATTTCTTTCCACGAACTATTATATTTTGCATAGTAAAAACTGACAAAAATTCAAGAGTGTGCTTCGTTCTTATTCTGTAACGGTATAATGTTTCTGTTTTAATTTTCTTCGAGAATAAACATATAAAATTATAAAACACAAAGTAGTCCATTTTAGCACGAATTAACCGATGTGTATGCGATCGAGTATTTCTCGTTCTCGACAAGATGCCCCCCTCACCTGCCTCTGCGTTCTTTATCTCTCGGCGACTCTCATCCCCTCAGGGGTTGTATCTGATATAAGGGTAACAAAACTCGACTCACTCTGCCAATCGCAGCCCGCACTAATGATAGGTATATGATCGAACGATCTCGTACATACACACGCGAGAAGAAAATCAATAAAACGTTATCCTGTTGCCATCCATCTTTATGGGCATCGATATTTTTTTTATCTTTTTTTATATTTTATGTTTATATACAACCGAGGTGTACAAAATAAAACAACATGTAGCAACTATTTTTGAAAACTGCAATAAAGAAATTAATAAAAGAAAAAAAATTGTGAAAGGTTGAATACAAGTTCTTTTTTGTTATACGTTTGGAGAGATGCGTGGCCATTTCTTACTAATTCTTGAAGTTCTTTCAACCTTGAGCCGATGACCCATTTTTTTGCTCCCCTATAACGCATGACGGGAGTCATTTCCAAACTCATGACATTTTTGACTGTAGCGTTGTTTTTCTGTAACGATAAAATGTAAATTTTATCGCTACAGAAATTTAATTTACGTAAATTTAATTACGTATAGAATAATATGCAGGATATTGAATTTTATGAAAATCAACCTGTGAAAAATGTCATTTGGGAACTGAAGAATTGAGAAACCCGAGCAATTCCCTATTTTTTGATATTAGCTTCGGGTAGGAAACCGAACACCACTGGAAAAATCCATGACTCCGGTTAATTCGCTCCATGAATTGAAACGGTTATAAGTATTTTTTGAAACGAAAGTATTTTTGTCATACATTTCAAAAGAACGTTTTGCCATTTTTTTCAACAAAACTTGAAAGTTTTTCATCATACCATTGCGTCAATCGTACTTTTTTCCTCTCCTCTGTCCTTGTTCTGTGTGAGTCCTGCCGAAACACAGACACTGTTTCCTAATTCTCTACTGGATTGTATTCGCACGAGAGCGAAAGGAAACTGTAGAAAATCCGGCCGATACGGGCTGCTATATTTTTATTGAGATTGCGTTGGTTAACATTAATAGAAACACAAAAAAACCGCTTCCTGCTCAGCGATTGATACGCGAGCCGGTACATGGTCAAACGGTCACCCAGCCAAGTATTGGCCTCGCCCGAGGCTGTTTAACTTGGGAGAACGCTGAAGCTATTTTCACAAATAAATCTATTTCACGTTTTATTTATTAATGTTTGAATGGCTCAAAAAATTTTAAGTCCGCGTTGAATCTCCGTTTCCATTTATATATTTGAGACTTTTTTAGTGAACATTTTTAGTATTTTTTTTCCCGAATTTTTGGTCCCTCGTCACGAAAGAAAACCCGTGACTTTGATGAGAAAATAAGAATAGAGGATTCTTTTCTCCAGCAGATGAGAGGTGTCTATTTGCTCCCCTGTGTCGAAAGGACAATATTCGCAGCTGTCTGACAATACACGTATTGGTTGAGCATTTTGTGGCAGAGTGCTCTGTCCACAAAAACATACATACGGTAACTGGTCTTACAAGAGGAGAGGGAATATCGAGAATAGCTTGAATCCACGAAGATATGAAAACTGAAGAACCCCTTCGGGGTCAAACACTTCGATGGGATGAGTCGTGGTGAAACGAGAAGGAAAAAGAGTCGAAGTGGTGGGTCTGTTACCGAAACGATTGAAACCGGGCAAAACAAGAGGGAGAAAGAGAACCGATGGCGAAGGACCTCCCGTAGCCTGACAAAAGCAAAAAATCTCTTCGAATAATAAGTCTTGATGTCAGGGAGAAAAAGAGGGAGTAAGCAAGGACGCTTCACATATTTCAGGTGGATTTTACGACAAGATTCTGTCTGGCGATTTCATGGAATCGATACATAAAGGAATGCACGTCAAAACAAACACTTACTATTTTTGTAGTCCCGATATAACATTGCGTTTATTTGTCTTGAAACCAAAATCTCATTATTATGTGCAAAACATTAAATTCCTGAAGAATTCGTTCTGAAGGTTTGAGTATGCAATGGAAATGACATCACTTTTCGAAAATATATGATTAATCTGTATAATTTTTTGATTTTTTAAAATCATACTTACAGCCTTGAAAAAATGTCGAAACAATGTTTCTAATAATAAGCCTAATCCAACTTAATAACTGTAACCTACTGACAGCTCGAAAAAGGTTTGTGTATCAATTGAGACCTGTTATCAATAAAGCGAGCTATCATCGTAGTCGTTTCACTTCTCAAGGCTAAGGCGATAAAAGTGCACGGCGAACAATCATTTTTCATCGTGTCACTTTTTATTGTCAGCGTTCAGAACTCGGACCGATCTGTGTAAAGTTAAACAAAATAAAAGCTAAACCTTCTCAAAACATAACAGGTTTCATTTCTTAGGATTCAACATTTTCTTAGGATATCTATTATAAGCTTGGTAGCGTTCTTTGTAATAGCACAAGTGACGGATTAATGATGAATTTACTTATTGGGTTTGAAAGTTTGTTCATTTTCATTTCTGAATTAAATGTGTGCGTATGTGAATTTAGATAAAATAAAAATCTATCGTAGTTGCAATTAATGTAGACATAATGAAGCGAAAAACAAAGAAAAAAAAATACAAATTATTGAAATGTTTTAGAGGTTATTATTTAGATAGAAGTTCGTTTTTAATAAATTCCTTTCCTAAAGTTATTTTAAATAAGTTATTTAGACAGGGAGCTTATTTTTTTTTTTACTATACAAGTTTTGAGTGAGACTGTCGATAACGGAGGGTGTGGGGGGAGGGGGTGTGGGGGGTAAACCTCTAATATTTCATCGATAATTTGTTGAACCTGAAATAGACTAGACGATGAAAAAATGTATTTCTATGAGTAGAGAATATAACGAGTAAAACCAACCTTCAGAATCAGGTAAAAATAGAACCCTCTATTTTTGTATATGAAGTTATGTTGAGTATCTATTCGTCCCTTGAGCTCGAAGAAAATGAGAATGAGAATCGAGAAAGGCGACCATTGTACGTGGATAAATATTCTTTACTACTTATTTTTTGAATAACCGTAAAAGCTTATCGTTCCACAAAATGTAAACCTTCTCGATGAAACTGGGCGAGTGTATATGCGTCATTTTTGTATACGAGCAAGGAACAAGAACATAGGATGCAACGATCCATGGGAAGTTTAACATAAGAATTCGAACATGACAAGCCTCAGGCGGACAAGATGACAAAGAAATTCATTTAGCAATTAAAATATCGAAGGAAACATCAACTTTCGAGCTCGAAAGTTTCTTGTCTCTGGATCGTAATTCTCCGTATGAGTGACGAAAGGAAAGTTCGAATGAGACAGAGACGTAGAGTGTCTTATTTGTCGAGCAAATTCAGGTTCGTCCTTATGTTTGCTCTCGACTACCTCGATAAGCATGTGGCTTTAAAACACCAAAACTGGTTTTCCATGTTTTACTTTCGCGATTAACAAAAAACGATCGTCAAACTTTTTGAATTTTGATTTTTCATCTTTAGATCCCGTCAACAAACCATTGCACAATGGTTTACTCCCGAAGTAGGAAAAAAATATGATTTATAAATTAGTTATGGAGTAATGCGGGTTGGAAGTGTTTACCTGGTACGACAATGCATTTGAAAGATGATTCCATTGAACTTAGCCATTCGTAGAAGCTCCAATCAACATTAAAGGTCTGGTTCAGTCAAAATAAGGTGCCCGTGAGTGGAAGAGTGAAGAGTGAGCTGCATTTAATTCTCTAATAAAAAAAGAACAATGTGTGGTTTTTATTATCCTCCAAAACTAAATTGCATTGAAAAAAAAGTATAGCAAGAATTTTACCGCCTAAACGATTGATAAAACCTCTTAATTAATGCAGTCGAAATAACTTTTTAATTATTGGGTAACATATTTTCGTTGAAATCAAAACTAAGAAGATTTGAATATATTGATGATTATTACGATTCTGTTTGATTATAGTGTTTTATGATGTTTTTTTTTTCTCAATTTGTGACGTCAATATCCAGGTAACAGATTATTCTGATGAGGATAACCAACTGGCCCCGGTTGCATAGTTCGCATCCGTCGATTTTCTTCCATTGGATGTTCAAACTTTTTGATAGGTGGTGGGCCTAAGTAATGTCTTCTCGGGCTCAACGCCTCTATTTCCTCGTAATCGTCATCGTTGTAACGCTTGTGAAGCGGTGTTCGTGGAGTCGGTCTTTCCGCTTTTGCAATGCTGTCCTGTTCGACAAAAAAAAAGGTCATTTTCATTATAGTTGCAATATAAATGGAAAAGCAACAATTGATTATTGAATTTTTTCACAAAATGCAGTTTGAAATATTTTTTTTCTTGGAAATGTTTTCTCTGTTTTCATTATTTCAGAATCTTCCGACTCATCTGTGTAATAAAACATTATTAAAACACGAAACTTAAATCGAACAAACAATCCTTCTCTCGACTGTTATTTTAAATATAAGTTTAGCTAAACGCATTTTTATTTTGCAAACGTGTTCAACAGAATATTCCGGGGTACTTACTGTGAAAGCTGCAACGAGAAGTGCACTAATAGCTATGAGTAAGAACGAACCTCGATTCACCTCGAGTGCAAGCATGATTGGCTTGCTGATAATGTATTTCGGAGCAAATCTTAGTCGAGAGTGAAGGTCTAGCGATCGTAGCAATATGTGGTATATGTACCAATATAGCCGTCAATTCACATGCCTCCCTTCTCTTCTTATCTCACCAATATTCTTATTGTTATTATTACGATTATTATTATTATCGTGAATGTTATTGTTATCAAAATAACAAGTTCGTCAATGCGTCGTCGTTTGGTAAGAGTTAATTATTTGTTCGGCCGTAAATTCGTGGTTAACTACGAGATTTATCGATCGTGACTACATAGCCTTGCACATTTATTCTCTGATCATTTTCGTTCTACATAAACCAGGGCTACACTTTGATACGCTCTTAACAATTTAACTCGACGATACTAGACACCAATTATGATAAAAACTAGTCTGTTATAACTTTTGTGCTTTTTATACAATTTTTACGTTTTTATAACTTTATTTGTTGTATGAAAATAAATAAAAATCAACTTATTTTTGAAGATTAATTTCATACATATCTCTTTGTTTGTTTTAAATGGGACAACTTTACTCGACATAATGAAACAATTTTCAGGACACAGTCCGAAGTTAAATTACTATTCCGGGGAAACTCTGATTCAGAAACAATTCATCATACATCAAAGAAGAATTAATTAAAATGAATTCGAATTTTTTGATTTATCAACTCACATACAATAAAATAAACTAGATATTGCAAACAGATTTTTTTTTAGAATCACGTACACATACTCAATAATAAATTTTTTGCAATAAAATACATCAGTTGTTTTCATTGCACATAGAACAATTCTTTTACTTTAAACCAATAAAATATCTAAGTATGCAGAATGTACTGTTAGAAGGGAAAGTATTTTAGAAAACTTCGTTGGATGTACTATTTAACAATGAAAACTCAAAGACACGGAGGAACGTTGTGCTAGACGATTTCATTCGTGCACGACATTTGTCACGTCTTTGGGTGCGAACAGAGCATGTCTACGACGAAGAAATAGATGGAGGTTTTACTAAATCCTGAGAGTAAAGTCAAAATCCCATTGTCTGTAGTGAAAGCGACGAAGCAAACTAGAGAAATAAGAAGAGCAAAAGACATAAAAAACATTCAAGCGTATCCGTCACCGATTTTGTTAACGTCCACTTAAAAACACGTATAACAAATCAAGAAAGCTTTAAAAAAGTAATGAATCTTGAAACTTCGAAAAAGAGTCTACAAATAGTGTAAATTCTCAAGTTTAAATCATTTTCAATAGAGAGATAGCAAAGGGAATATTTAATCTACTTTTTTAATGAAGTTTGTGCCAATGGTCGTAAATCATGCAGAACTCCATCAGATGACGTGAATTTGAGAATTTCACTCAAGGTTTATTAAATGAAAGTTGATTGAAAGAGAGGATTTATGTGCAATGCAAAACGCCCATCAATGAGATCGATCTCTGTCCATTGCAGGAAAGCTTCATGATAAACTTTTGCACGTTATATGACGCGTCAACAGAACGTGCTGTATCGAGGATTACGTTTATAAGCGTAAGCATGTGGTGGATTCAGGATAATTTACGCAGTTATGTTAAATAGTGCTCTAGAATAATAAAAAAAGCAGGGGAGTATGCGTGAAAGCGCTGATTTGGGAGCGACATTCTGGGTATGATCACCTGTCATTAATGAACTTCAGAATTGTATACAATGCATTATAAAATCTGTGAATAGTGTTGCGAGGTCATCATATTTTCTATCCCATGTTCATATTTTTCATACATTTCTGTACATTAAGCATTGGTATTATTATTAAAAGACTTGTTAAAAATATATGACGAAAACCTTAAACCAACTGGCAACTTAAGGCAACTGGTTGAAAGCAAAATAATTTTCTCGTTCTTGTCGAAAGAACGGCAGGTACAAGTAAAAATCGGAAATTGCTCGAATTCCAATTTCGTATGGCATTTAAATACTGACATAAAAAATGAATCAATATGTATTTGCGTTCCTCACTTTGGCAGTACTCATAATTTTTATAATGTTCTTAAACAACAATTACAAGTTGTGCGCTTGAGGTACGATGTATTTTTTAAAATATACCGCTGATAAAACTAGTCGTTAAACATGGATTTAATAATTCAATTAAATGGGCTTATATTTGGCGAAAATAATAGTTTGTTCCAGATCTTTACTTTCAACCCTTTTATTTTCCGACTTCATAAAGTTTGAACATAGCGAGAAGGTACTATCTTAGAATAGGAAGGAAATTTTTTTTCCGTTTCCAGCACCTTTTGCCACATCGTACTCGCAGGGAAGACAAATTTTATTCTGAAATAAATTGGTACTTGACTTAGGGGTGTGGTTTGGATGAGAAACGTAGAAAGAGGCAGAGAAACGGAGAAAGAGAAAAAGACGAAGAGAGAAGGGAGAAGGAGAAGAAGAGAGCGTAAAAAGAGAAAGAGAGAGGGTTGAAGAGAAATTGCTCGCTCTCACCGGATATATTTATCGTTGCAGGAAATCCCCGAGTTTTCCCCTGGTGATACCACACGACTCAATCCTGCGCTTCAACGTACTAAACAGGCTTTTCTCGCCCCACCAGGGTTTCGCTGTTACACCCTTTCCACGACTACTATAGGGAACTAGAGTTCCGCTGTTACATATATTCCAACTTCATACTTCATCGAAACATACAAATTTTGCACGTTGGTATTTTCAGAATTTTCAAGAACACGCGATTGCTTTTACTATTTTCTTGAAAAAAAAAAAAAAAAACGTCATTTTGATTCTATACAACGTACCACAGCGTGCACCATCTTCGGAAATGATGTCTAGAGTACTTTGTTATGGGTCATGATATTTTGATAAACTGTGAACAGTTCCGCGTTCTCTTATCTTTTAACGTAATGAAATATGGACTCAGTCGTTGCTTTCACAAACGAAAAATTAAAGGAATATTGTAAATTCAAACCTGAGGAAAATTCCAATTCAATTGTAGAAAATCTCGCGATTCGATTTTTTGTTTTTAAATACGTCCACAGTTATTTTCCTATCGTCATATAGAGCACAATTATTCTTTTGATTAAAAAATTATTACACTCAAACATATATGTGCTGATTTTACGCCAGAGAAACTTAACTTTTTACTCAGCCTGTAGGGGGATATTACTTTTTCTTGTTGCTCGACTGACCGGTGCCTCGTATACAGTTTCCAACACAAGTACTTAGTATATAAACTCGTAAACATGACTCTGCTCACCCACAGTGTATATGTATATACAAATAACATAGATGAGGGAAAAGAGCGGGGGTTGTCACTTCGCAGCAGAGCTCATGCAATAATAGTTTACTCGACGTCAGAGAAGTATAAGAAATCGACCACGCGTTATCGCTGCTGTAGCTCGGTACCATTACACCGTGTGGTACTAACAAATAAAGTTGTTTCAGTTTGTAGTAATATCCGTACTTTGTGTTTATTTAATTTTTTGGGTTTTCCTTCGCCCTTCTTCTTCTTCTGGACGTTTTATTCGCATTCCCTTTTCTTAAGTGATTCAGTTATTGTCTCATTAAAACATCAAAAAATGAGACCCACGATTACGATCCTTCTACTTGGATTCTTCGTCGGGTGAGTCATCACAATCGAGTTAATGCAATACTTTATCTTTACTAACAAAGACTTAACAGGTCATCAGGTTATAAAAACTGTTATCTAAAATTAAAACCTGACTTTTTAACCTGTCCCTCCAATTTTGATTGTGACTTTTCTCTTCAGAATGGCGTTGGGTCAAGGAATTTTAGGACAAGACTTCACGAAAAATCTGCTAGAAAATATCAATCAATTAAATGCCGGCATTCAAAGAAACGTTCAGCATATGGTTCAGCAAATTCAGGATAATGTTCAGGAACATTTGGCACGAATCGATCGCGTGAATAAAGAAATGGCGGCGAAACTGGGTGAGCTCTCGTTGAAAACTTCACTAATATTTTTTGTATGATATTTTCAGTCGTAACTGGGATAAAGGATTTAGGAATATCTTAAAACTATTGAATACTTTTTTAAACATCGGATCAACATTCTTGTTGTATTCGTTCGTTTTGTAAACTTATACTATTGTTGTATAGAGATTCATGTGAGTATACATAACTCGAACTTATTCGTTAAACATAGTAGAATAGTGGAGCTTAAATTCCTCCCTAAATAAGTGTACTAAACGTTTCGTTCTTTTAAGATTCTCTGGAAAACACAAGTGAGAAAAATCTTACGTCATTACTCATTATTATTTATTAGTTTTACCTTGAATTAATCCTCTCACCGTTAAGCAAGTTCCATGGCATTTTATGAGCTCGAGAATCCAGGTTTCTTTCCCTTTCTGTTTCGAAGACATTGATGACGTTTACGCTACCACGTTTTTCTATTACACTCACAATGGCTCGACTGCGTTCACGTTTCTCATTTGATTGTCGTAAGTCGTTGGTACACGAGCGAATGTGTCTGTGCATAGATTTAATCGTGCTATGAAACATTAAACATTAAATGAACTTCAATGTGTAAAGCTCGTAATTACGTTCGATTAATGTCAAAAATGATCAGGGAAATGATTAATACTCGTCGGAAAATTATCAGTTATTTAGACCTAGGCAATGAATATATGATTGGAAAGATCGAATTACTTGTGAGAAATAAAAATTCCATGTTTCCTGAAAAAAAATAGACTACGTGTCAATTAACACATGTATCGACGGCCATGCACCGGAACAGTTTTTCAAATAACCTACTCCAGTGAAATGCACTGCGTAAATTTGTCTCGTAAATCTTTATCAACACATAAAAATATAAAGTAGTCGTATTTCTCGAGCATGCTCCGGGAAATTTAGGCTCTTAGAAGATAATTGAGCGTTTTCCATTGCATTTACCGCAATTAGCCCTTTCCCATCGATCTACCTGAATTTAATGTCGCATTGAAACTGTCGTAGTAAAGTGCTTTACGTGAGCACTTCGATATTCACCATTTAGTAATACAATTCAATGCATAAAATATGGTAAAATACGTTATAATTACGATATCCAATAATTTTTATTTGTTTTCCCGAATATTTTGCTGTCTGGTATCCAGTTTTCTCATAAATTATTCAGAAGTTGGCAATTCTGGGATTAAAGGGCTGCAAACTGATTGCAGGCTTTGCAAAATCCTATCATGTTTTCGGATCAATTAGACAGAGCAATCTATTATGCAGCTCACTCGAGGTATAGAAACTCGGCGAAGCTTAATGAGTCACTGTATTCACTAAATGCCACATTGTACTTTCATTTTGTAGGGCATCATAACAATAGCTATTATGACATCAACATCAAAAACAATAATAATATTTCCGGTGCTACGTCAAAATATCCCAACAATAACACAACAACACACAAAAATAACCCCATCAGGAATAATATCCCATATACTATATTTTTTCAAACCCTCAAGCACATGTCTAAACTTATGGAAATTATTCACTGACACAACCAACCCCTAAATCGAAGAAGCAAAAAAATATATGTCACATCTATCGCGCGCACACACACAGGTTCTCAACATGACTCCAAACTCATTTTAATTACCGTTTGTTTATTTAGGGAATTTTCTACATAGTAGGACGTACGTGAGATATTTTTACACGGAGTATTATTACTGCGTTATTATTACATGGAATCCTGTCGTCAGGTGCCAGTGTTGCTTTGTATGAATATGCAGGTATCATTTCAAGTGGAAGATCAAGCAGTACCTCACGGAATTACTATCAAAACAATAGTCAGGGCATATGCAAAATATTGTTCGTACGTGAACTACACAAATATGAGCATCTAAAAACCGTGCTAGGTCCTTGAAACTGATTTCCTCAAACATTTTTGAAATACTGGACATTTTAAGGCATATTCTCAAAACAAATAAAAACATAATAGACGCACACGAAAATATTATTTCAGGAAAAAATAGCCAAAACACAATGACGCTTGGGAACGGCTCAACTATTTTGATCGACGGAACTGGTGGAGTATCAAGAACGATTTTCTCCGGACAAACATTGAATGGTGAACCTTATTTTCGTGTCAGCGAAGAACGGATCGTTGGTAATATTCTTCATCATACTGATAGAATTTATAATTCTACAACACGAGCAATGGACGAATTCAGATGGACTCTTAACCTTACGGATCCAGGAGCAAAGCCTGTACCAGCTTAAAAAGTATCCATCGATATGGGAGTATAATGCAAAAAAACTGCAATTTTTCTGAGATATTGCAGTTGGAAATATCGAGTTGTTTTTATTTCGTACTAAACGTTTGATCTTCTGTAATGGTTCGATTCCTTCAAAAGACGATTTGGAGTGTTTTCAGCAAAAGAAATATAGTTCGTATTGAACAACTGTTCGTGATATTTATTTCGGGAAATGATCACCGAGTGAGTGACACATCAATCTGCTTTTTTTCTACCCAAATATGAATCCACCCACGTCTTTCTCCCTAGTCCTTTTTACATTATGTTCCCGAATGAAAAAGCTCGCTCGAGCAAAAGTAACTGTATTATGTTTTATAAAAGTATATAGTGCAGAAAAGAATGGAAGCATATTCTGCTGGGATAAAAGAATCTCAGTGGCACTCAACACATGTGAAAATACATTGCTGGTAGTAATCGAGCCGATCTCTTTTGAGGTTTACCTGACATCAGAGAAGCTTCTTATTTTTCTTTATGATAATCCAAAGATGTAAAAGCTTACGTAAAGAATGGAACACGATTAACCCTTCGTTGACACAATCGTTTTTCAGATTTCCGAAAATAAGCTCAGTTCACGGGTTCGAATATATACTCTTTTTGGAAACTCCGTCAAACCACTATTTTTTTCGGAAAATTACATTATTTATGAGTTCATCCCCGGGTATTAAAGGCAAATGTATTTAAAATTCAAAAATTGTGATTTTTTGGTAAAATTGTCACTTTATCAAAAGTTGAAATTCTCAATCATTTTTTCAAACATTTTGATTCCACATTCTCTGAATTTTTATAATGCGCACATATTAATGTATGTTTGGAGCGTAATAAAGAAACTAAATGCATCTCTTGAAACGTTGATCGATTTTTTCGAAACTCTCAACATTTTTTTCATGCTCGTGAACACGAATATTGTTTGTTGACTAGCTAGACAATGAAGCTATCGTAAATGCGTCGAGTCTCCTTTACTAGAGAAATAAAATTATCCAACGAGAATTCACGCGTCTGGATAATAACACGGAACATTAAGTGTGTTGGTATTTTCCAACATGCACATGGGACTTTGCCTTTCTACAATGGTTATTTGTACAGGTTCTTCAACAAATCGATATTCTTGATAAAGACATTTGAAAAATGACACAGAGCTTTTCTCCCCAAGATTTAACAATCTCACTGTCCTGTGAAATTTAAGGATGACTTTTGGGTCACTCTGTATACGTTTCCATCTTCGTAAACACATAATATAGAAAAGACCGGTTCCACACGACTCATAATGAATAAGGGGGATACCCATTGTCTTTAAAACGTGTGGTCGCTTCAAGCCGGAGATACGTGGGTGTTTAAAGAGTCCCTTGCTCCCCCATCTGTTGCAAACTTTTCTTATTTTAGCTCAATAGTCTCAGTTTGTTTGAAATATCTAATATTGTGTTTTCTCTGCAGGAAAAAAAAAAACATTTTTCCCATTACGAACTGAATTTCGACCAACTTCAATGTGTCTATTACTATTTTTGGTGAGTTTCCATTACTTCGATAAACCCATAACCATGCGAATGGAAAAATTTGAGAAAGATATTGGAGTTTTATTGCAAGAATAGCATTATTTTTAAATCATATATTGTCAAATAGGTTTCAACCGTCAAAATCGAAACAAAAATTACACACCAAATTATGATCATCATGTAATCAGGTCAAATAATTTTATTTTTATTCTAATGACTTTTTAATTACTGATTGGCATCTCGGTTACTTTTTCATATTTGTTGTTAGTTGTTTATTTTAACTCAGGGATGTCCAAATATTTTTTCATACGACTTTAATTAAGAGTAGAGTAATTACTGTAATAATATTGAATTTGGCCAGGTCGGTTTTCCGGTATTCCGCAGATGGTACTAGTTGGTGGAGCGTCGTTATAGTATACTTAACATATGCAATATAGTCATACATAACCTAAGGGTGTATTCACGTAACTAAAGGATACATATTGCATCTACCGTTTCGCAGTTGCGTACCAGAAATTGGAAGTTAAACTTGGGAGGTAAACGGAGTAAACTCGATGTATTGCAGAGCCTGTTGAGTGCAACGATGCAAAAGTGTCTACCGAACCAAGAATACTCGAGTTTCGGTGTGAGCGAAATTTTCCCCAAAATTTCTAATTCAGTTTTCACTAACTGTTACTTTAATCGACCACGCAAACTCGTAACTGCACTAAGCTTTCTCTTTTCGGAGAATCATGGCCTTGCTCAAGATAAAAAAATTCCATTTTAACGAATGAAGGCCAATTTCCGAAAATTTTCAGTTAATCATAAAAGCTCTGTATCGAATCGTTGCCAAAATGCTACCAACTCTTGAAGTTTTGAATGAGTTTCATGCAAGATCGGAGCCAACAGCTTTCTTCCGTTTTGGCACACTCACGTATTCGATTTACGTGTTACTCGAAGTTTCTTTTTGGTATAATATGACACGGGGAAATTTCGTAACATCATAAAAAGTAATATCAAACCTTGTATCTTATTGCTCTAGCAAAATTATTAAACTTGAACGTTTTAATAACGAAATTGACGATTTGCAATGACGAAGCGTCGAGCTACGTGAACTCTTTTCGTCTCTATCTAAGAAATTTCTTCTTCTTCACAATTGCTTTCACAAAATCGCATATATTATGCAATAGTGCCGGAAAAGAAAAGAGGTTGAAAAGGCTCAACAGTGATAAAGAAGCTGTCACTTCTCAAAAGATATATTGCTTTTTCCTTCAAATAAAAAGTGTGCTTTGTAAGGAACGAGCCATAAACAGGGAGAATAATATTTTATTCTGAACGAAAAAATGATCACCGTAGCTCACGAAATTGAAAAAGCTTCGCATTTATGGAATATTGGTATTTATAATTCTGATTAATTTTGTCATATTCTTTTTTTGTCTGATTCGGGCCGTGTTGGTTTTGCGCTGAATTTCATATTTACGGGGCAAAACGATCACTGTGACCGTTTTGCCCCATAAAGATGAAATTCAGCGCAAAACCAACACGGCCCCATGTCGGTTCTGCCCCATATCCCACTGATATCTCATAAAAAAATATTTCGTGATGTATAATGAGAACACAATCTCCATACAGTGGATGGAGAACAATTTCGTGACTGTTTTTGTTTTAAGTCAAATGTTGGTAAGATTTTTACAAGTCATTTTTAATAACGACTTCAGAGAATGGTTTTCTAGACGAAACGTGGAATTGGATTTGTCAAGACCACGCAGGTAAGCGAGGATAAAAGACTAGGGTGCCTCGTAACCTTTAAAAACTTCCTCCAGACTCATGAAAAACCTACGCAATTAGACAACTTCGCCATTTGAGGGTTTTTTTTTCTTTCCCCATTAAACTCTCGCACTGTCGCTTACGACCCTCGTTGCGATTGGCGATAATAATCTTCAAAATATCCTCTCGTCGTAAACCTCGGAGTTGATACTTTGTGGCGCCTTTACACAAGTATTTTGAAGCCCATTGTATTTAAGAAAAAATCTGGACCATTAAGATTAATACATGGGGCTTTCCGTAGCAGTTGATAAAAAACGATAAACACGCCCCCTATATATACACAGCTTTTAAACTTTCAAAATAAAACAAAATCTGAATCATTTTTTTCATGAGATGGTTCTCATTTTTTCTATGGGCAAAATACAAATTCAGAAAATCTGAAACATTCCGTGACCATTCTTGACAAATTGGAGGGAGTTCCTTAAAAAAAAAGCGCTCACAAGGTTCACCGTGGAACATGGAAAAATCCAAAACTATTCAGGAGGAAGTTCGAAGTTCATAGACTAAATTTTGAACTGCGTTATGTTCGTTGAGAAAATTTGTTCTGCAGACATGCAATGTGAATTCCATTCAGATCCCATTCATCCATGGTCTATTACATTAGTGCAATCTTGGCGGAGATCTTCGATTGAAAGTGGTTTGCATTTTAATGTGCTTGTTTGCTCTTTAGTCTTGATGGTTGTAGTTCAGAGATGCTCGATAAGATCTGAGGGCCCTTATGGTTGCCTCCAATTTTCAGATTTCACCGACAAACACTCAACATTTTATATAGTCGTCTTACTTGCCTATACATAAACTCGAAGCTGCTGTGACAATCCACTTTAATACTTTGTTTCAATTTGCAGCGATTATGTTATTTTGAAGAATTAACAAATGCATGCGCATATTACACGTGCATTTTTGGCGTTTTGATGATTTTTTTTACATTGATTACGTTTCATTACTGCGCATAAGAAACTAATTTTGTCGAACTATTCACAGTTGGAGTATTTTTTTAAATACAGTAAATTCAACATAATTGAATAAATATTTGGTTAAAATATTTGGTTCTTTTTGTGAAAAATTCATTTGGTGCACCAACAAAGGAAATCGTTCAATTGCTGTTATATCCAAGTTTTCTAACGAAATGTGCTACGATTAAATAATAGGCGGATTAACAAAATGGCGAATCAAAAAACGAATTTAGTTGACGCGGCGAAATCAAGTCTTTCAGTATATCTTTTTGTTGCATAATTATTCCTCTTTATCTATTGGAAGATTGTTTTCCGCTTTTTTTCTCGTAAATCGTTTCGTAGCACATCATAGATATTAATTTTCACGCCCTAGTGCTGAACGACCGGTTGTTGAAACGGTTCACATGAAACCCTCAGCCTTTTTTGCTCCCCCTCATTCACGTTCGTATCCAATAAAAATAAAGCTTCGTAGAACAAACGATAAAGTGAGAAGAATAGAATAAAATTAATCGCATCGTATACGTTTTCTCGTTAATTCTATCATCCGAGTCTCTCACGGAGTGTGAACGCCGTTAAAATTCTGATAGCTAATTCTTTGCGTTCCCTTTTATGAACAGTCCCCTCCATAACACAATCTCGACGTTTCGTGAATCGTGTAGTATCAAGAGTGTACCCAAAAGCTTTACGATCTCGCATATACATCCCCTACTTTTCTTAGTGATGGCCAAGTATCAACCCTACAAAAAATAATGGACTCGTGCTCAATCGCCAAAAAGAAATCGGTGAATGAGCTTTTTAGGCAGAACCCAAATTCTGTTGCTTCTGAAAAATGATCTCCATTTTTTTGGATTATTGCGAGTATGAATTTGGAGCGGACAGTTATGCTGCATACATTCTGAGGCTGAACACATAAAAAAACGAATACATTAATTCAACTGTATTAAGGGCTTTTACAAAACACATCATTCGCCGAAATAAGGTTAATTTCAATACTTTTTTTTTTTTTAAACAGAATAAACGCAGCCAGAAAAACAACTTTTTATTTAGTTTAAAAGGCATATTGTTGTCAGTGTATAAATAGAAAATTTCGGAATAAAAATTAAATGAGCTTTGGATGTAGCTTTCGCAGTACTGTTTTCTGCAAAATTTGGAATAGCCACAATCCTGACCGTACGCATTAAGGAACAAAACGTTTATTTTTCTTATCGTTGAAAAAAAAAATAGTCTTTGTCGATAGTGATATCTTGTTTGTTTTTTTTTGCAAATAGCATCCGCTTGAGTCATGAAGTAAAAAATTTACCAAATTTCTTCTCATTTTATTTGTGAAAAATCGTCTGTACCAGAGGTTTAATCTCGATTGGTCCTTCGGTTTTCGAGATAGAATGATTACTGTTTTGAAAAACCCCGAAAAAAAGGATTTCCACGGTTAAGCGTCTGTCAAATCGAGACGAAAATTTTTTTCTCATCGTTGCAATATGTTATCGATTTCTGATCAATTTTAAGGAATGATACATAAAAGGTGACACCATCGAATGAAAAAATGTTTAAAACATTATTTTTTTACCTGTCTAGGCCCTTAGAATCACTCGATTCATGACTATCGAGATAAATTATTCAAATTTATTTAAATTGAATAAATATCGAGGGCAGAGAGGTGTCTCAATCTAATAGCTTCTCAATCTTGAATGATGTGACTACAAAAATTGTTCCATGTGTTCCTTGCTTTAGTAAAAAATTATCAACTCTCTGAAGGACTTTAAATCACATGGGCGACTCGTCGCGCAACAAATTGTTTCGCGTCGTCGTTGATCGTCGTGCTAGAAACTCGAAAGTACTTGTCGATACGTCTACACAGATATGCGATATAGATAGAAATTCTTCCGTACCAGAATAAGATCTTCAAAGGCAAAAAAGTCAAGTGTTTGCCGTCATCGTACACGAACGAGAACGTCAAGGCAAGAGAAATTGTGAAGTTACGACCACTAAGATCAAAACTTGGGAAAATATTGTGTCGATAAAATTTTATTAAATTCCGTGTACGGTCTCTTCTTGACAAATGAAAAACAAATGTAGTAAAACAACGAAAAAATCACAGAACGAAGTAGTCATTTGTTAAAATGTATGAAATGAAATAATTAATTGATAAAATATTATACGTGAAGGAAAATTATTTGTATTTTTGACAAGAAATAAGAATTACATATTTTTCCCCTTTTCTTAAAGGCGGTCACCAATTTTTCAAAGAATATAGTTGACCCTTTTAACAAGACCTGAAAAAAATTGAAAGACTGCTGAGCTGGCGTGAAAGCTCCCATGAGTGTGTACACTTAATATAAAAAATGTTCAGCGCTCTTGTCCGATCAATGTCAGTTGAGATTTTTTTTATGGGAGGGATCTGGTTTACAAAGCGGATGGCGGTCGTAAACTCGATAAAATTTCCTCTCCTCAAGTTGTCGCTCTTCGCATATAACTTGAGCACTTCAGAACCCAGTATATTCTCTCAGATCCATCATTTTTTTCTCAACACCAAATAAATGATGATTATAATATTACAAATAAATTGTTTATGTTAAAATCTTATTTTTCTTGCGACTAATCTTCGAGAATAAATTTCAACAGAACAATAGCCAAAGAATGTATTCAAATAAAAATCAATACATTCCAAACGTTGTTTTTGCATGTATTCATTCAACTTATACATTTTTAAGATACTGCAAAAGTAATACGTGCTGAAATACCAAAATGACAAACATCCGGGTGCAAGCTTGCGCAAATATGCACCACCAATTTGGAATTTTTCTGGATTTTGTGTAAAGCAAAATTTTACGTTCTCTCTTTGACGATGAACAATGTTTTTGGAATGTTTTGAAATTTCTGAATTACCCGTGATAAATAAAAATTGGAGAATCAAAGCTGAAGAAACAAGTAATCAGAAAATCACAGGGAAAGAACATGTGTAGCAGAAGGGTCAATTAACTCAAAAAAACCATCCCCGAAGGCAATGCCAAAACGTGGATTTAATTACTTTGAAAATCGAGGGCATACAGACACAACTCTAGAACATTAGATGCTCGTGTACACGGTTCGTGACAGATTTGATTGATAGTTTTGATCGTTTTTCCACCATATCAGCGGTCCTTTAATGGGAAATTGTTACAGTGTCTTAAAAAATATATCTAGTACCGGAACTCCATAGAAATATCGGAATTTCCATCAATATTTTAAAGCAATCCATTTTTATAACTTTTTCTTTGAAATTATTGTAGGGAAAATTCCGAAAATACTGTAATTGATTTAAAAAATGGCTTAGCTCAATAATCTTCACAACAAAGTAAAGAAACCGCATTTACACCGAATTATCCTATTTGACAAATTTATTGCAACTGTATTAGGGTCTTTGTTCATCAAATTAGTTTACTAATAGCCACGTAATGAAACAATGAAACTTCGAGATGTAGCTTGAATCCGTTCGGTTCTTGAATTGAATGAGTAAGCGCACACGTTACAATCCAATAGTTCATGTAAGCGCGATGACTCGTGAAAAACTAACCAATCGATTGTGTAAACTTGCATTGCGAACTATCTTACAGGTTTCATCACTTCCTGGCAAATCCTGGCAAACAGGGTTGTAACTTGTGAAATGTAATTAGCGAAATTACATGAATGTAGTCTTTTCGTGAGTTATCGATCTGTAAAATATTCTCAGATGTCCTTTTGTTTCCTCTTTTTAATCTTTCTCGCGGACATATGAAATTGATCTTTTTTAAGGCATTTCTTTTTACCGATTTCAGAATATTCTGTTTCTTTGTTCCTCCGTGTTTTAAGCTGTATTTATGAGTGATTAGTCTTGAAGAAGTTTTTTAAAAAACTTAGTCATTCAACGGATGGCCACAATATTAATTTGCACTCCACCGATGAAAAACAGATTTAAAAAAAATCTTTAGAAGACAAGAACTTAACTAGAAGCCGTTTATGTTAATCTATTTCTATTATTTTTTGTACCTGTTCAAAAAATCGATACATACGAAGTTGTGCGCTCATCAGAAAATCATTGATAACAGGAATCATTTCTAAAAATTCAAAGGCTCTATAGGGTCCCTTTGACGTATACCCGTTTTGTGATGCCAAATTTAAAAAGCAGAGTGAAGTATTTACGAAGAAAAGTTAGAACTGCTTTGAGAGATGGTAGCTTGGCTATATAGACGGAAAAGGAGAGAAAGAATGTGAGTTGCGACGTGCCGAGCATGTGGGTGATACCGTCCAAAGCAAGAGTCTTTCACGGAGGTGCAAACTGGACAGCGACCTCGTCCTCTTACGTTTTATCTAGGTTTCCGTTCTCCGTTCTTCATTTCTTTACCGTTTTATTTCTATCATGTTATTGCATATCCACATATACAGTGTGCCACAATAGCCACGTCAAATATTTACAGGAGAAAAAAAATATCCAAGAAGTTTTCTCCCCCAAATTTTGCAATTTATTTATTTCGAAAAGATGTGACATCGAGCATGGGACACCACGTATAATATTACATATGCAAATAACATTGAAAACATCAATTAAAATTTTTTATTTATATTTCGAAATAAACCATTTTTCATTCGTCATTTGAAATAAGTTCTCATTTTTGTTTTTATCTCTAATTCAATATACGACGTAATTATATATATTTATAAAAATTTAGCATTAATAATGACCAACAATTTATGGAACTCAGAAAAAAGAAAGAGTCAAATGTTGTCCTATACAGTCGATTAAAAATTTTAAAAATGAGACTCCGTTTATAACTCGAAGCAACTATTACCTCGTTCCATTCGAAGGTAAACCATCCATATCCCATTTCCACCGTTCTGACGATCCCGATGTGCGATAAAATATGGGTATGCATAACTGTACACTGAAATGAGAGTCGAGAGGAAGATGAGTGTATAGATCTGGAAACTTTCTACGTAAATTCCAGTTATTCGTCGTGGGTGTATTGGTCGTGGTATTGTGTCGAACCCGAACAAGTTTCTTGCGCCGCATATACATATATACATAGGCGTTGAAACGGTTTGCCGCGCCTGAAGTAACGCAACAAGCGTTACAGACCCGTACACTGGGTCACATATTACACAGAAGTGAGTCTATAAAACGAGGCTGCCTGACACGTTTCGGTTTCGTTGGTGAGTTGTGTGCGACCAAGACTGGCTGTGTCTTCCTCTGTCGAACTTTATCACATGCGAAAAACAAGATAAAAACTATCAACCAAATTTTTTAAACGGCTTTAAACTGTACAAATGTATTTCTCGAATCGTATTGGTATTATTTTCGTTCTGGTAGTGACAGCATTTCAAATTTTCGCGTGTTCTCCAACCCTCGACTCTCCTGAGCCAGTAAGAAGTGAGTGTTTTTTTTTTATATCTCTTGTTTCATTTGGAGTTGCAACACTTTTACCCCTCAGTCTTTTTTCCAACAAAAACCGACCTATAAGAGGTTTTGAAAAAATTCCATTGAATTTTTTGAAGTGTATTGATTTCGTGAAAATTTTATTTGGCAGAAAGTGATTTTGTTCATGAAAAAAACACGAAATTCAGCTATTTATTTATATGTGATATTTGTGCAATTAACAAATAATAGTAATTAATAAATAATTAAAGGGTTAACGATATTCCAATGATAAAAAATGTTCTGCAGTTTGATTTTTGTTCGATTAAGTTAAAAGACAACACTAAAAACTCGATTTTTCGAATAGAATACAATGACGTTCAAACTTTTTGGGATTTGCCCTTGGACACTACTCAAGAAAGAACGTTAACGGTAGATGAAACTTTGTTACCGGAAACATCTAGGAGAGAGCCACGTGCTCAACGAGGATGTGGCATGGGCACGAACAGCATTACAAGAATCGTGGGCGGTAGACCCGCCGATCCGAGCGATTGGCCATGGATGGTTGCTCTTCTTCGACAGGATGCTAAACACTATTGCGGTGGTGTTTTAATAACCGATCGACACGTACTTACTGCTGCCCATTGTGTACACAAGTACGTAAAAAATACATTTCATTTTCAGACGCCAATATACGCGCAATTCACGTCTATCAGTTTTTTGAACGAGTCACAATTAACTGATCAATTAATTCCTTGAATTTATATATTCTAGCTCACGATACTCTAGATTTGTAACACGATTGAAGTATTGTTTCAAAAATTTGATTCCAACTCCGTCACGTTGTTATGCGGAAAATCATCAACAGAGCATTCTATAATTTGTAGATGGAAGAAATTAAAACGAAGAAATTAGCGTTGTAGAATAAAACCGATGGACAACCTTGAATTTTGGGAATTTCATTTTATCTTCATGAAAACTTCAAGATTGTCTTCCGGTTCTTTTATGCAACTTCTATTGTTCAGTTTCAAATTTCTTCGTGTTCGAGAACAATTTGGAATTGTCAATAGTATTGCATTGAAGGTGTAGGAAAAACCAGATAACAATTATTGTTTAAGTCGTCCATGCTTTTTACGAGATTACTTCGCTAATGTCATTGTACCAAAAGATATATGTTAGTTTCACTGAACGCCGAATGATCTCTCCGTTGAAGCCTCTGACCCGAGTAACTAGTATCTCCAAGTGAAACGACCATTCGTATAACTCTGCTTGTCTTCACATGGCTCAACGGAGGCATGCATTGGTTGCTTTCGCCATTTTCGTTTCAAATGCAAATTATGCTACAGTAAGACAGCTCAGACAGAGAAAGAAACGATGTGTTCGATTCTATTCAATTTGCTTAAATTTAGAGATAACTATTTTGGCCCTTTGAGCCATAAATTTTCCCTTTCGTGCATATCATATTTGAAATTTGATACTTGAGTATTTTTGAACTCTCTAATCAGGTGTCCAATCTCGAAATTTGGAAATTTATAATCAACTGTTTTTGAAATATTTTTTTAAACAAAAACAGCTGTACGAAGAATGATGAAAAAATTCTGTTCTATACTTTAGAATCCATTGAGTTAGTAAAAAAATTGCCATTCCGATGTTCATATCAATTTGATAGAAAATGATTTTTCTCACGAAAAAGAAAGTTCCTGGGATAATATAGATTGAAAAAACCCGATGTTCGTTGTTTAAATGGTAGTTCGATCATCGATAAACTGTAAAATCGTAGGTTGGACAACGTAAGCCTCACTATGGCATGCTGAAAAAACGATACAAAGTGATATTCTAGGCCGTTGGTTGTTCACCAATAATTATGATTATTTCTAAAAAGTATCCGGAGTTTATCGAACGATTGTGGCATGATTGTTTATTACATAAATATTGCAGATTGAGGACTCGTGATATAAAAGTACGGTTGGGAGAATACGATTTTTCGAGACGTAACGAGCCACGAGCTTTAGATTTTTGGGTAACGGATATACGTATCCACGAGGATTTCGATTCGTCAAATTACAACAATGATATCGCAATATTGAAAATTCATCGACCGACTGCTTTTAACAATTACATATGGCCCATATGTTTGCCACCAATTGCAACGTCGTTTGAGAACAAGACTGGAATCGTGACAGGTTAGTATTAAAAAGTTATTTTTTAAACAAAAATCAGCCCTATGGTTCAATACCTGAAAATGGAATGATAATGAAATAAATGAATGAAAAATGATAAAAGAATACACGAGAGAAAGAGGGCAAACAACGTTATTTCTTTGATAATCATAATCAGGGTATTATAGATAATTATTTGAGTGACGGAATAGAGATTAATAAAATTTTGATCTGTCAATAATTGATAAGATGGTGGTGTATAATTAATATAGAAATATTATCCAGATCGCTACGTTTCGAAGTTAGAATAGAATAATTATAATTCACGAAAGCCTTGCGTTCATCCGCAGCCTCTGATTGTCGTTAATACCGTCCTATCCTAACACGAAATCCTCGCCAATCTTGTTTCGTACAGTGTGCCCAATAATTGCAGTGAACACATATATAGCATGAGTTTACGGACATCAGGCAACTAACGCGATATAAACCAGCAGGGACTTTGAGTTCTATGGTTCACGAACTGTACTCTGGTAGACCGTGAATCATTATTGGAATAGTGCTACCGAGAGATCTGCGGAATTTAATACCTCAGATATTCGATACATTCGCCTCTAATTACACTCATCTCCTATCATTCGTTTGTCCATTAATTTCATTCGTCTTCTCTTACTAGACCCTCTCGTCCAATTTCTAACTCATTAAGTATTCAAATGATAGAGAAATGGTTGTTTGAGGAACGAATTGGTAAATAATTACATTAAAAATTGTAATATTTCGTTTACGTACCATTGAATGTGTCGATGAAGATAATTTCTTGAAATAAATACGATGATATTTGATAATTATAGTCAACTGCCAAGATAATATTAATCTTTCTTTTTTTAATCAGGGGGCAAGACGATATCGTTAAAATCAGTTGAAATAGTTTTTGGGCTCTTTTTTATCCCAAACTAAATGCTGATTACTATCTTGATGTAATTTTATAAAGGTTGGGGTACACAACGTTACGGTGGAGTAGCCAGCAATGTGCTGATGGAAGTACAAGTTCCGGTGTGGCCCCAAAGGCTGTGTGTTAGCAGATTCTCTCATCCCATCCCGGACAGTGTCATGTGCGCTGGAGCTTACGAAGGAGGACGAGATGCTTGCCAGGTACGTTTTTATTAATGAAGTCTGGAAAAACTAAATGGAATGTTCATTAATAACTTATCTTGCGTTCAATTTATAATTTCCTGAACCCTGTTGTATGCCACCGTAAGCCGTATCATAACAATGAAATCGATAATTTAGGAATTCAAAATTGATTGTTTCTTTGTTTTTCCAAACAAAAACCACTGCACAAAAATTTTGAACAAAATTCTGTTAAATTCTTTAGAGTGAATTTAGAGGGATTTTGTGAAATAAATGTCATTTCTACGAAACTTTATATTCTTCTAGTAGAAAATGATTTTTTTTTTTTCAGGAAAGAGTATGAAATTCGACTATTAATGTGTTTTAATGAAAGAATGACGGTGTATGATATGTTTACATTTATGAATCTTTCCGGCACCATCCGAAACCGAAAAATCGGGTATTCGATGTTGAAATAGTAGTTTTTAAATCAAAGAAAAATAGATGAATTCCCGCTTGTAGGTATGAAGTCTTACTATGGCTCGAAGGATAGCCTGAAATCGTGAATCAATATCGAGTTTGATAAAAGACTGATTCAATCGAATAAATTGAATTTTTCACAAACTTCTTCGAAGACAGAAGAACGAGTAATGTATGAATGGTGCCGTATGATTTTTTCATGTTTTAGGGTGATTCCGGTGGACCTTTGCTTCATCGGTTGGGCAATGGAAGATGGGTAAATATCGGGATAGTATCATGGGGTATACGTTGCGGAGAGCCTGGACATCCGGGTATTTATACGAGGGTAAGCACTTACCTGGATTGGATATTTGCGAATGCGATTTTTTGAATGACAACATATTCGAAATCATATCAACGTTAACTCATGAACGCGAACAAATATCGCAGTATTCGAAAACAATTAAACTTTATTTTTCGTAATATTCATCGTTATACATCGTTAAAAGAGTTTTGTGTATGTTCGACATAAATAGAACATTTTTTAGTTCTTCATACTTTTTCCAATCATTCGTCACTTCATTGGCATATTTTTCTTCTTCAATTCTCCATTCTTTCATTACTCGCTCATTTATTCTTTACGCATATTCACCGATAAAATTGTCTACATTCATACATACAGCCTACGCGTCTATTTTCTTATTTTATGAGTATGAGATGGATCTCACGAGACATTCGCACACAATTCTTTGGACATACGAGATACATGCAATTGCACTGCACTCAAAAGAGGCCCAGCCTCGATATCTAACAGTCAATATAATACATCGATCTTTGTTTAATATTTCTCTATAATACATTATACATTTATATACCTTCACGTATTTATTTATACATAAACATATATACATGTATAAGTGTGTGTGTGTGTAGATATTTCTTTATTTATACTTTCTAATCTGTATTATTCCATTCATGTATTCATTCATATGCATATTCTATATAAGTGATTAATAATCAGAATAATAATAATAATAATAACAACAACAATAAACGTTGCGTAAAATCTATTTCGGAAAAATCCATGTACAAGTTTATTATGAATGATTCACGGAAGCTGATGAATCTCGTAAAAGTTAACATATTTAAAAATTTCATTCAATTCCTATAACAAAAGTCGACAAAAATGGAGGGTTTCTCTCTCACGGAATAAACCAATTGGATTTCAATAATGACAAGTATTCCATTATTTAGTTTAGTGTTAAGATAAATTCAAGAAGTTGAATATACTAGTAATTATCGTTCAAAAACTGTTTCAAGAGTATGTCATTTGTTTTAAAATATTTTATGTCATCAGGTCTAACACATAAAAACTCGTATTTTCTTACAGTAATCGAACCCATTGGTTTTTTCCTCGTAACAGACGTAATTTCATTTTTTTCCTAAAAAGTCGAAACGAAAAATTTCGTGAATCATTCGCGATCTCTATTAAATTATCGTGGAATAATATTATTATGAGAGCGATACAATCGAAGTTAATCTCACTACAACGTTTGTTCTGTCCGTGTAGGTGTGTGTATGTGTGTGGTTGTGTGAGTCAGCGAAGAAGAATTGATTTCACCATCGTGCCCACAAGATATGCGAGTCTTCCGTGTTACTTATTTTTAAATGTTTTTTTTTTTTAAATTATTTTTGATTATAATTTATTCGTAATACTGTGTGAATGCATTGTTATATGGGACCCGCATCTCATTACTAGATTATAAACTTCAATAATAACGCGATGAAAACAGCAACAATAATAAAATGAGAAAAAAGAACGTATTTGTGCAACAATGATTTGGCTCGCCTTTGTTTATAAAATGGGTTTCGTTATGGATTTGTGAAAAAAATCACTTTCCTCGGGCCAAAAAAGCTTGAACTGGCTTTACTTTTTGCCTCCACACTTCGAAAGATATACGTGAAATATATTTATATTCATGCGACTTTTGAAACACCCTGTGTATATGCAGCTCATCTTGAAAATTGCAAATGATCTTTACAAGGTAAATAGATCGTGAAATTTTGAAGAGAACTATTTTCGATTATTTTTATATCTGTTGCATCCTTGCTTGAATCTCAATTAATTATATGTAGCCAATCCAGTGATCAAAAATAACCAAGGACATCTCTTCATAAAGTTTTACGACCCATCTACTACAAACCCTGACACGATTTTCGCGACACTCTGTATATACACATATATACAGACATTTATTCTCATTCTCGCATCCGTTCACCCTGCAAAGTGAGCTGTTTTTTTATGGAGATGAGAATACGAAAAAAGGGCAATTTTTAATTAAATAATAAAATGTCCTAGGCCAGGGTGTACGAAAGACATATTCTAATGTTACTAATCGTGCATTGTTTGTTTTCATTATTTATTTATATTGTTGAATAAAAAAAAAAAGTATCGGGGGAGTTGACATTTGTATTTACGTTACATGGGACTTGAATCTTGAGCATTAATACGATCCGGTAGATGTTATGTACCAAGTATTTTTATTTCTCAGCAATTGACAATGATATAATTAAATGTTTTTGAAACGCAATTAATCAAATAATTCTTTCAGGAATTGGCACCACCTGCTCGGTTATTTTTTTGGTCACAAATGCGTTGATCAAAATATTAATATGTTTGATAAACACACGTCGAATTCAGTCTTCCCATTTGGTTAACAAATTAAACGTTCGTGAAAATGTTTGGAAAGATGAATCATCAGCCCGACTCAACCAGATCGCGTTAATTTTCTCAGAAGCACAAAATGTCTATTCTACGAATGAGTATGGAGAAAAGTGTTGAATTTTGTGTCGCGAATTTTTAAGTGCGGGAGGATTTTGATTCGAAGTCGATAGGGAGCTAAGCCCGGGGAATCGAACCAGCGGGTAACAAAAGAGGTGCGTTTGGACCAGTGTCCGCACGATTTGGGACATTATCACTTTGATGAATTTGATGCACTGCATTTCCGGTTACCCCGGTCTCAGAAGTTCTCTGATGCGAGGGTGAAATACACGCCGAATTATTAGCCAAATTATGTCCAGGAGGTGCACCATTTCCGGTCATTAAACCTCGGGGGTTACAACCCTGACTTGAATTTTGTGACGTACATAGCTGCTGTTGTATCAATGAAGCTTGACGTTGGACCGACGACATTATGGGTTGCTCATCGCTCGTCACGTTTATCCGTTGGACGTTGTTATATATTGGTTTCTCACCAACCAACCAGTACGTCGTCATTTTTCCTTTACCCTGTTATTCAAAAATACGCGGTAAAAAAAAAATATATATATATATATATTTTTTTTCGGATGCTCCAATTTTGATGGAAATTTCTTTAAAATTAATCTATTGCCTTTTATTACAGTTGCTTTAAATCCGTGTATCGATTTTTTTCAACATTTCGAAATTCTTAAATTAATATTACGAAAAGGCTTTAATGACATCGAGTGTGGATAAAAGCCAATAATTGATTAGCGTGCCTAGTGGATATTCAATATTTCAATCTGATGAAAATGGTAGAGCAGGGTAATAATTATATTATCTCTTAAAAAAAAAAAAAAGATTGATTATATTTTCAGACCAGCTTCGAACTTTGGAACGAAAAATTGCAGAATCGAAGAAAACAATTGTTAAAGGGATCGCCGAACTGGCGAAAACAGAGAGACTTGGAGATGAGGATTCGCACTAATGTCACGTTGGCTTTTGATTGTTCACGGTATCGGTAATTGGTTTATCACTGCTTTTGAATTCTGCTATGTCCCAACCTTTGTGGAGTACATGTAAGATCAACCGGCGCTTGTTCAGGAAATTGCCATCGGCAAAATGGAACGCAGCTGGTGATATAGTCAGATTATAGTTTGCTCTTCCGCCCTATTCCTCTCTTCCTTTGTTTTGTCAACCATGAGGTCTCATTCGAGCTTTGTTTTAGATTTCTGTTAATGAATTTACTAATTCATAAAGCTTCGGGAATTACAAAGGAATACTCTATCATCCAAACAGATGCTTTTGCCTCTAAAATTAGCTGTCAATTTGTTCTGAACGTAAAATATCTTAACGTATAGGGACAAATAATGCACACCGTGATTTTTCGGGACATCGACTCTTGACTCTTAATTACTTATAAAAATACGGTTATTCGGAAACTTTCATTTGTCGGTCAAAAAATGAATTAGAATAATAAATAATCACGTAATAATGTAAATGTGGGAAAAATGCTGACCTTCAGTGTGACCTCTCCTCTGCATCGTAAGTCGAAAGTTCCGAACGTATCCAGAATCTCTTTGGTTGTAGGACTAACGTGAATTTTTAAAGCTGGAAAAACATCAAATTTATGATATATCTTGTATGAGAATTGAAGGAAAATTTTCAAATGTGATTTTCCACTTCAAATACCAATCTCTAACTTATTTGTCGGAAAACCGCGAACAAAACTTCGACACACCGCATAAATTCATTATTCAGAAGGTAAGGAAATTCCATGTATCTTGAAGGTCGTAAATATTTTGAAGAAGACCCTATATTTGACAATATTTATGCATCCTGCGTACCCTTAAACGCTTTGGTATGTATTCGATTATTCTTTCTTCTTCCCAAGAATGTCCCTTTTATTCGTCATACGAAATTTTCAATCGCTGTACATCATCATGGTGACGTCTACACTTTTTCGTTTGCTGAATTTTGTTTAACGATTACATGGTATCCGAAAAATTGAATGCCAAATTGAAAAACAAGAATCAGAGGGTTTGTCATTTTAGAATTCTGCAATCCAACTATTTTCTTCAATTTGAAGGTAACTTTTGCGACATCCTGTAAATGTGTTTCTTTGAATTTCACACGATAGGCCTGAACTCCAATGCTGTTGTGTGATATTCAACGCACGCGATAATACGATACGAAAAGCACACGTGAAAAAACTGGTTGACAAGGGGAAAAAAATGAGGAAAAACGTGCTTTGTTTTTTTTGCCCCTTTTTTGCACCCCTTCTCACTTCCTGCCTTCCCGTGTTTGTCCCTTTTTTCCACCCTTTGTTTATTTGCTACGCTTTTGTCTGAAGAAATCTAGAATTGGATTTTACCTTCACCGTTGCTCTCCATTCTCGATGCGGTGTTGACCGTGTCCCCGAAGAGGCAGTACCTCGGCATTTTCAGGCCAACGACGCCAGCCACGCAAGGTCCTGAAACATCGATATATCACCGTATACGTGCTCATATTTGTCTGCATAAATTACAGACTCGTACAACTCGAGATCGAAACACCCTTAGGCATGCACGAAATTTAAATGCGATAAAAATGTAGGTTGAAATACAGATTTTTTCACATTTGAATTGGCCTTCGAACTGGCGATGAGAAAATTGAGGTTTAAAATAAGGCTGTAATTTTGTTTTAAGAGTTCAAATAACTAAAGACGCACCAGCGATCTTGACGCCAAGTATTAAAAGGAAAAGTTTAAAAGTTAAAAGGTAAGTAGCGCATCGTATCTGTACTCCCTGTAAGAACAGGATCCCGTTATTACTTTTAAACATCAACTCGTTATTATAATATACTTTATAAACCAATATTACGGTTTCTTTTTGTAAGCATTTTTTGCAATTGTCAAAAGATTGACTAAGATAGATATTTTTAATTTCTTTTTAAAGAACAGAACTTTGACCCAAGAAACCTACAATCAATTTTTTCGGATGTAAACCTCAAAGTAGTGTAACTAATTATGTAAATTTTTTCTTCAGCCTAAAATGTTGTTCGTATGCGATAATGGAGTTTAATTTAAAGCATTCCCTTGAGTTTTTCATAACTAAGGGAACGATGTAAAATGCAATCGAATTTGGTGAACACTTGATTAGAGCAACTCTAAAAAACGGGAAGTTGCAAAAAAATAAATGTTTAAATGAAGAAAATTCAAAATTTTCGTGGGGTAACTAATTACTTCGTTGTGGGGTTCTAGCGTTCAATTCTCATCGTTTTTCTTCTCAGAATGCGCTCTTAAAGCATTGGATAAATATGATGAAAAAAAAACCTTAAAAGTTTTAACCTTCTTCTAACCGTTTCAGAGACGTGGCAACAGTACAACTACGAGGATCAAAAATACTTAGAAAGAAATCGCAAATCCCAAGATATAAACCAAAAAATCTTCCGACGTTGCCATACTGTTTAAATGCTAATAGAAGTTTTCCATTTCTTTCGAATATTCATTTTTCTGTTCTAATATTATAAAAAATAAGGCGCTGTAAGGGATCATTTTTTCTGTATGGTAAACGAAGGTCTCATACACCGTTAATTTGATCCACTTGGTTACTAATGAGTTCAGACTGAACGAAAACTATAGCTTTTCAGTTTATTTCATTGGGTGTTGAAAACTGGAAATTTCACCCTAACTTTGGTCGTGTTGAATAGATAAATTTAAGCTCCAACCCAGTATGGGAGAAGACTGTCCACAGGCTCTCCAGGGAAGTGATAGAGAGTGATTAACCAGTTTGCACGGAGAGCATAAGCTGGCAGGAGGATGCTATATGGGACTATTTGCACCGAGGCTAGATAAACGCAACGCCTCTGGCGAATCAATCTCGGAACAAGATCCAATCAAAAAACTAATTAACCCGCGAGTTGACGTCTGCGCAGTAGGATGTTCGGTGCAGCAAAAAACTCAAACTAAATTCTTTATCCGCTAAGAACAGTTCCATCGAACAGATCTGCGATTCTAATAATAAACCAAAGAAAGAGATTTGGTTTTCCCGGATTGAGTATTGAGCAATAAAAATTTTCATCACGTTGTTGGAATTTGTGAAAAATTCTTTCGTGACTGATTATTTGTTCCGGCACTTCAATGACAATTTCGAAAAATTTTCAAATAAGTGAAATTCGCATCCCAATGAGAATTGATTGATGGATAACTTTGTTAGATATTTCATCAGGCAGACATTCAGAAATCTCACCAGGTCGCCGTCAAATTGTAATAAAATACAAAAAGAAAGGCTGAGCGAAAAAAAAAGATAAATGGTAGCGGCAAAAAAAAAAGCTTACAAAGGAGCAGCTTGATAGACACGATTAATTGAAAGTTCGGTTGAGTCAATCGCCAACGGAGACAAATTGCTTCACATTTTCAAATGGTTCAACGTCAACCAAAAGTAGTGAATGCTTGTTCGAGAAAATCCAAAATAGTAACTCGCAGTATCCTTCCAATCGATGGATGAATATCCCATAGTTTTTTGCCTTTGAAAATACCTAGAGAGGATTATATGGCTGTTGGATAATTCAAAAATAATTTCGAACCGACTCCTTTGCCTCTATTTAGAAAATATTAAAACTTTCGCAATTATTTCTTCATTACAATAACCGATCATTGAAACACTGGGTCGCATTGACCCAGACTAAATTTTCAGCGTGAATTATTCCTAACCCAGAAATACTTTTCAAAACCGCCAACCAGAATTTTGTCACCAGGATTAACGATTTTGCTTCTCAAAAAAAAGACAAGTTTACTCATTGTTTAAACAAATACTTTTCTGGAAATTGCCTTATAATACAAGTTTTTTTAATCGATTTTGATCCTGATCCTAATTTTTTTCAATAAAAACTAAACTGAAAGTCTGTTGATGACAGACAGATAAAGTACACTCTGGATCAAATCGAGTCAGTGTCGTAATGCTGTAGCTAAATATAAATGAGTCAAAAAAGGGTATTAAATGTTTTTAAAATTCATAAAAACAAATAAATGCTAAACTGAACAGAAGCATGAAACTTACCGGAATGCATGCCAATGCGAAGTTTGAGTTGCTCGGTGGGTCTGTGACGAATGCTAAATGTCATGACAGTCTCTCTCAGCGCAAGTCCCATTCGGGCAATTTCCCTGGCGTGGTTCATGCCATTTCTCATTGGTAACCCCGAAACCACCATATAAGCATCTCCTATCGTTTCGACCTAGTAAAATAAAATCAAGGAAATGAACCAATAAAACGACATTGAACATCAAAATACTAGCAGTGCTAAGCCCGTGATTTCTCTTTATCACAAAAATAGCAGGAAATGGACACGGAGAGATTTATGTTAGAACCAAAAGCACGCAGTCGTAAAAAGATTAACGAAGCTCAAAAGTTATTTTTTATTATCCGGGTATTGTAGAAAAGCAATTCAAGGAACAACAACGAAGAACAACAATCATTTCGTTTTGTAATGGAAGAAATATTTTTTTATCATTTTTTAATTTGTTTACTTCAACTATTCGTCGAAATATATTTCATTGAAGTATTGAAAGTCGAAACAGTTATTTCAAATCTACGCATTAATTTACTGGTTGTTTTCTATTGTTTATTCACTACCAGTTCACATTTGCATTAAAACGCATTATTTATTCATTCGATGAATAGTCATCTGCGAAGATTCAATAATTCCGAGCGAGGTGTGAAAAAAAGTTCGTCCAATATTAATTAATCGTCGTTTTTATCTTTTTTTTAACGAACACGAGTTACAAGGACCCAGCAATGCACAAATTTTGGGTCAAGGGCACGTTTTACGGCATATATACAAACGCGCTTTATCTGACTGATTACAAGACGAAGCTAGAGTCACTTGTAGACAGGAGAAAAAAAAAAGATTTCAATAGAAAGCACAAACGTCCACCCTCCACAAGAAAATGTCAAAGTCAAAGCTTTACGTCCTAAGTCAATAACATCCCCGAGCTTTAGGAGCGGTTTTATAAAAAGGTAAAAAGGTTGAATTGGCCGCCATCTGAGGGTGCCATTGAATCACTCATACATAATTTACATTTTAAGATCTCGTCCTGTGAATTCAAATGACAGTCGACATTTTTCAAGCACATCTCGTTTACGAGGTACCAACGAGATGAACGAACAATTAGTGCTTTTGAATTAATTTAAAAAAGCTTTCAATATACGTTTCAGTAAAAAAAAAATTTACGTAAAATTTCAAATATTCTCAATATTTGCCGTTATATTCCGACTTACGTAAATCTGATTCATGCATATATCTTTTGGACGCGATGCTTATGTAATTTTCGCCGTAATTGTGATTCATCAAGAATAAAAATTGGTAACAACTGGAACTTCCCAAAACACGGAGTCGCAAGTCAAATTTCCATTCTGAATTTCATCATATAAAATATACAGTCTGCCAGAGTGCAATTAGAATTTCAAATGGCAAGAAAGATCTAATAATGTTATCTCGAGCAGACAGACAAAACATTATCAAAAAGGTTTTTAGATCGAAAAACAATGTTTTCCACGGTTCCGTCGTTTAAACATCACCACATATAGTTATGTAATGGTAGTTTGATTTCATTGAATAAATAGTTGACTTTAAACAGAGAACGAAGCTCCCTACAATGCAAATAATGTTTAGTTTTAACTTTTTGATATGTATTTTTGTCTTACTCTGAGAATAGCATCGATGAAATCGAGTACCCGGTTTCTTTGTACCACACACACGGTCATTGAGCCTTTTTCACAATCATGCGAGAAATGGTGAAGAAGAGATAGAGAAAGAAAGAAAAAGAGAGAGAGAGAGAGAGGGAAGAAAAAAATAGAAATAGCAAAATAAAGACAAAGAGACGGAGAGGCAGAAAAGCGAACAAAGAGCATGACAAAATGTGATATGGAAAATTAAAATGAAAGAAAGGTATCGAGAACAGAGAAAATGGCATAAAAAAGGAATAAGTGAGAAAGATAAAGAAAGAGAGGAAAGTAATAAGAAAAAGGGTAAAAAATTGTGAAGCACGGATCCTGCACGTGTAACCCCGTCTCTTTTGCTTTCCCTAGCTCGTTTCGATCGATTTTTAAGCCTGCGTCAGGTACTCTTGGATAGTTGACCCCATTTGAATAATAAGAAACGCCACTACATCTCTTCAAAAGATTTTTTTGTCATCAAAATTATAACTGTTACTATTATTATTGTTGTTGTTATTGGTATACTTCTGCATTAATGCTGCGGCGAAAAGCCGTTCACTCTGTATACATTTTTGTTCAAAATTGAAGAAAAAATCATTCATTGTACAGTATATGAAAACAGAAAGAGCACATTATGAAATATATTTTAACGACTATGCAAAACTGGAGATAGAAATATAAAAAATAATTCACGCTCCAAATAAGCCATGCTACGAGGAAAAAACGTACAATTATTAATCAGAATCTTTTTTTTTTTTTGTGGAACAGCACTTCCGAATGATTAGACAAATCGACTTTTTCAATTTCAATAAATGTTATGATTTTTGTCAACAATTTTTCACAGGCCGATCGTTCTTCACAAATTCGTTGCACGTAAAATAACTGAAAAGTACATCGATTATACAATATATGTTAATAAATATGAAATATGTTAATAAATATGAAATAGAATAAAATCCGAATTGAATTTACGGGATCGAAATTAATTTTTCTTTATTGTCGCGATACAACTGAGTTATTGTATTTGTATGAGTTTTTATTTTCGTTCGTGTTTAAAAAATTTGCTATATTACGATGATATTCGATGAGCTCGCCATCATTTATCTCTAACGATGGAAAATCGTACTGAGAGCTTTTTCGACGGGGACGTGTGTATGAAAGAAGGAAACTCCCCCTATTCCCGTCGAGGGAATTGCGGAAGACGACGAAAAAAAAATCAGAAGGGGATGATTAAGCACGACTTGAGACTGGGCCGTTCTTCGGCCAAGAGGGTCGAAAAAACAGGCGATGACACGAGCATTGGGTCGCTTTTGGCAGATTCGTCGATATCGGCGCTACAAATAGGTCATCGGATACCGTAATCCGAGGAAAGTTCGAGATGCGTAGCAAAAAAGTTTTTCCTTCAAATATCAAACAAACCGACAAAGTCGCACCAAGAAGATTATCAGAATATGTTTCTTCTTTTTCTTAATTCGTTACCGATGTGAAAAAAATCACCTTACAAGTGCAATGAACTTTCCCTTAATTAAACGAAAAAATCTAAGCTATAAGCAATCTGCAAAATTCAAATAAAAAGACGAAGAGACAAGACAAAATTTCCCCGGCTATAAATCAGATGAAAATATAATAAAATTGACCGGACCGGTAAAAAACTCGATATCTATGTTTCAAACATGAATTTTGAAAATTGCGCAGTAAAATTTCATCGCGTAGTTTATAATTTCATAGATATAAAAATTTGTTCAAGAAAAAATGTCATTCGCGTAATAAGAATATCAATATGTGGTTAGAAACGTTTACCAAGTGTCAAATTTATTTTGATCTGCTTTATGACATAAAAATTTCTGTACAGCTGTTTTCGTACGAACTAGAGAAAAATAACGTGTTCTCTTCTCTAAATTTATGCTTATTTTTCCACTAGTCTCGACCTTCTGCTGTGACATGCTAATTCTCGGGAAACATTTTAGATCTAATTAACGAATAGCTAATTGTTTTATTTATTTCTTTTTATGAACAAACCGCGACAAAAAAAAAACCATTCAACAAACTTGTGTCTTAGTGTGTTCGAAATAATTATCACACAGTCAAAATATGTATCTCAAACATAGTTACTCACGATGTTAAACCATTAACATATTTATAATTAAACAAAGTCTGTTTCGAAAACAATATCCTCGTGTAAGCGTGTAATCAAAAGTTCATTATTGCGTAATAATTGAGGATAATAATGATAGCCTGGGACGATAACGATCGCGTCTCGTCGTTGCCAGGGAAGCAAAAGTTCCAGCTCAACGCCAAGCGAGGAACACTTTTATGATATTATAACCGTAGCCGAGATAGACCTCAGGACTGGTAAGCTTATCTATTGCATCTGATGTGCTTCACCAGGTACGACGGAAATAAATTTATAGCTAATGGCAAAAATCACTGAGGCATTCAAAAATTTTTTTCAGATAACTGAAAAAAAAACATGTAGACATAATTAAAAAAAAAAAAGAATAAGTTGATTGTTTATAGAAGATTGAGAAACGCCTTTAATTTCTTGATTCTTTTTTGCCCAATGAGGCACAAATTTATCTGAATAATATTTCATTATATTATCAAACATTTTCAAAGATCTTTTTGTCACTAAAGTTCTCAAGTCATTTTTCCTAATTGATTCAACGTACTCAAAGACATTATCCTGGGTGTTCTTGTATGAAAGGAAAAAGAATAAATTGTTTGGATTTTCGTCTAGAACGCAAAGATTACTCCTCCCGCACCTCAACTCACACACACACACACACATCAGTTAGCATTCTCAAAAATCTGCTGGTGATGCTGTGGGAGGTTCATTCGAGTATAACGTGAAAAATTCCAGTAAAAAACGTTCCAATATCCATATTTTCATCTCGACCATCATATTTGTTATCGTACCATCTTTGGTGGAAAAATTTAATTTTTCTTTGCTATTAGTGCTGAAACTTAAACATTGTCCATTGAAGAAAATCTCTCCGTTTCCAAATTGGACAAATACATTCAGTTCAAGATCAATTAAAGTCAAATATTTGAATGAATATTGAAGTAAACAATATCTCACCTTGTATACATCGAAGTTTTCGATGATGGAGTCGAAACACGTGTAAAGATCATTTAGTAGATCGACGACTTGGAGGGGCGTACTTTCTGCCGATAAGCTCGTAAAACCAACGATGTCACTAAAGTAGATTGTCACCTGATCGTAAGTTTCGGCTATCACACTTTGGCCTAAGATCAATTGTGAGGCCACGGATCTGAAATGATACAGTTTTTTTTTGTCGCAGTTAGATTAAACTCGAGATTTTTATTGACACTGTTTCCTTAAATCTAATGGAGTATCTAGTATAGTTTTGCGTGTAATATTTAGGAGTATCTTCAGTTTAATAGAAACGCAAATCATACGGAGCAACAGTTTTATGAAAAATGGACCAGGCTGTTTATTTTATTTCTTGTATTGAATATTAAAGTGAGATCCGGTAAAAAAAAGTCAACAATAAAGTACAACGACAGATCCTAATAGAAGAAAGCATTCAAGGAAGAAAATGCAATTTACAATGCAATAACCAAAACGTGACTTGGGAATATTTTGCTTGTGATACTGGTCCGGCAACTGGAGCGACTTGTATGAAACAATTTTTTAATTTTCGTCGTAAAGATAATAAATATTGCAAGAGGATTGTGCAGTCGAGTGACACGAGGGATCGTGTGGATGTTATTTTCTTGAATCTCATTAACGTCAAAGATACGTAAGCACCACTGCGTAAGTGTTGCAAGTTCATTACTATCGACAGTCTATTCTGAGAATAAGTTGAGTAACTATATGGATACGAGAAACTAACAAGTTTACGGATAGAACTGAGACTTTGAAAGATTTTGATGTAATCGTTCCGTCTTTGACTCGTGTCATCGTGCATGAAACGTCGCTTCCTTGCCGAGAGAAGATTAAAGGAGATATGTCTAAAACGTGTAGGAATATTTACACGGAGGGGAAAGCGAGATCACACGTTATTCCTGCGACGAAAAAATCGGCCCGTCTCATCACTAACTTAAACGTCAGCACACTCAATAGAGTGCTGAAACTATATTATTCATCTTTATTTTGTGTTATCATTTTCAAGTTGCACCTTGGACATTTTGATTGTCCGTAGACGTAAGATTTTCGCCACTTTGATTGAATGCTACTAGTGGCGAAAGGACACAAGTATTTACTTAAAAACTAGGACGACTATGAATGCCACTATGAGAATCGCGGACCTCGAGAAAAGTATAAAATGGCTATTTGCATCGCTGTTTTTTCAGTAGAAGAAAGTTAAAATGATGAAGCTTCCTGATCTCGACACCTGCGATAGCATTTCAATGAATTAATGACGTTGAGAGGTAGAGTTGATTTAATACGAGACAGAAAATTCCAGTTATACGTACACAGAGAAATGGAATTCGTTGAGTCAACAAAATGTGACGAATAAAAAAAATGTGTTGATACAATAATAATTTTGTCGTAGTAAATGATGTTAAGTACAATCAGAAAATAAAGGCGTTGGAACAATCAAATCTTTATTGGATGAATGAAATGTTTTGTTCGCAACCACAGACCGCAGGATTAATTAATTGGACGTAAATTGTGTTGATCCTACAAATTTATTTGCCCAGCGTATTCGCCTGTTGTACCGAATAAAGATTCAAGCATTTTCAGCCAAGTTCAAAAAAAGAGGAGATTCTGTCCCTTTTTTAAAATGTATGTTCAGTTACAACTTTTCATGTTTATCAACTTGAACTAATATTTTCACGTATCAATTTCTATTTTTTTATTCAATTTAAAAACACCTAGTTGGAATCCTCACTATTATCGTTTCGATCATTCGATTATTATTACTTGTTAAAATTTTTTATGGGGTAAAGTTTTTTAGTGCCGGTAAGCATAGAAAAATTGGCCATCCCCCGACCTGTGAATAAAGTTCTAAACTATTTGCAATCTACTCAGAACGGCTCACACAAATTTTAGCTCTTCGGCTGCACACTGGCGTGAAATTGCACCACCAATTTTGCACTTTTCTGGATTATATGTAGATCATCATTTAAGATTCCTTCTCTAATAATCAACAATTATTCAGATACATTGTAAATTTTGGAAATATCCAGGAAAGTAAGTGTGCAACCGAAGATGTTGTCACATAATTTCTGAAAGATTTATCTAAACAGTTGATGTTTCGCTACCAACAGGATTTTTATTTTTGACGTGAAATGAAGATAGTGTTTACAAGTATTGTATACAGCATAAATTACTGTATTCACAGGACAGAATTGCGAGATTGGAATAAAGTGTGGTATTTCACAAAAGTAATCTTACTTGGGCAAAAGCTGATACAGCAATTCTTCACACTTGCGCTTTTCCTCGAGATAATCAGCTGTTCGTTCGGCCACAAGAGTTTCCAAGTTGTTTGCGTATTGTTCCATTCGCGATAGCAGATTATCCAAGATATTGCTGCTTTCGTAGTCTCTGAAATAAACGTTTCATCCGTACCAGATTTATTAATGAAAGATTCAACAAATCTTATGTGTCAAATTTTATCAATTATTTGAAGTTTGAGCAATAAAATATCTCGTGCATATCATGTTCATCTCAGTTTTTATTTATCAACGATTTATGGAAAATGTAATGCACTAAATGAAAAAAGAAACGAGTGTGAATATGTATAAAGGCCTGTCTCAATAAACTAGGAATATACTGATGACGATGGATTTGAGAAATTTCTCAACAGATTTCAATCCACCACCGCTTATTTTGATTCTTAAAAGATTCTCTAAAAAGTCATCGGATAGAAATTTTTTTTTCAATGTTCATTGTTTCAATTGTTTCATTCGTCAGCTTATTGTTTAATCAGAAAATAAATATTTCGTAACAAAACTTTACTGTTATTTTTGAAAATCAAGCGTATCCAAATTTTTATTCTGACAGTTCCCATGAAAAAATAACATTGCGCTATTTATCTCTTAATAGTTTCGTAAGTCTCATTATTCATAGTTTTCCAGGTCAATACAACATGTTGCAACACAAATCAACTCCTAATCCATTAAACAGTGCACCCAACTTTGCATAAATCACCTTATGCAAGTGATTAAATGTACTTTGAGCAACACAATAACCCGTGCACATTGAGTGTTAAAACTAAAAAATCATCAGAACCGACAAGAAACGGGGAACAACAACCTTACGTTTTGCTCAATTTTTGCTGTGCCAATTGTAAATTTTCATGAAAATAATACGAAATATCTTTTATGTTCACAAAACTTTATTATATTTCCATGACAATTTATGTTTCACATTGTAAAAATGATTCAAAAGTCAAAGCAGCCCCCACGTTTCTATATCGTAACAGTAATCTTTGAGTTTTATTTCTCTCCGTGATGTGATTTCTTTTAAATCGGTTGAATAATACGGATTATTTTGGGAAAAATCTAGATAAATGTGCCATTATGGAGATTGAAATGAAAACAGAGTCGGCATCAGTGCGAAAGAGCGATAACCGTTTTCGCATTTCCAAGTTTTCTCCTATACAACAGCCATTTCGAAATAAAAAAGAAAAGAATCACCTCATGCTTCGTTGAAAAACGAACGAAGTGCTTTTCTCTTTATTTGTTCAAAATATAATCCATTTAGAAGAAAAGTTGGATACAAGATTTTTACCAACGGAACACATTGCCTTAATGTTCTTCGACGACAGAAAAAACTACGGCAAGCGTCAATTGACTCATCGACGAACGAAGAAAAGGCGGAATTGATCCGGGCGTCATTATTCATTGTCTAGAAATGTCCATGTCAACTTTATGGAGATCCATTATTCTGATTAAAGTTTTTTTGGGCACCATTCACGGTAAGAAAAAAGCCGGAACTGTTGAGCGCGATTTATTTTCATGTTCCATTACTTGCAGAATTGTTTTTTCAATCTTATGAAAAGGAAAAAGAAGAATTTATGACCGAATAAACATTCCACCGATAAAACAAACAAAACTAAAGAAAGAATTTTCTGAACACTTTTTCCAAAAGTGCGATTCCACAATTACTGCATAGTATGGATTTATTTTTAGTTTATATTCTAACGATGCTTACTTCCCCGTACTAGTGCGAAAAAAGCTCAACGTATAGCTCACGTTACCGCATTAATTCCCGAAAAAACCTCGCTCCACATGGTTCAGTTTTCTGTATTACGGTTTTAAACCCATATAAAAAACTTGAATTTCTCATTCAAGTTAAATTTTTATCGGTTGTTTAGTCGCAAATCACATTTAATGAAATCAAGTGAAAAAATAATTAAATCGCGCCTACAGTCACCGCATTCGGCTTGAAATATGTGATTTCATACTCCGAAAGTTTGGTTTTTAGTTGATGTCTTCTGTTCGTCTTTTTTTTAATCAACGCAACAAATTCAGAAAAAAACTAATCTAATAGCTTTTTTATCGAATTGATTGTCGAAATAGTAAGTTTTCTTCGATTGATAACTCTCTGTTCTAATATCATTTTTGACTGAGACAAATTTTCTTTTTTGACAAACTTGAATGTAACAAATTTCACTCAAGACAAAGCGTTAATTAATTTTAAACACAATTGATACTTGAAATCAGACTTCCAAAGCAGCGATGACAGTTTTTCTTTTATGCGACGAGTTTGGGAGAGAACGAATTTCATCGCGCCCTCATTGTCACATTCACCTCAACTCATGATGCATTCAGATTCGCACTCGTGTGAATTTATCGTAAACCTTTGGTTCACGCGGCATCATCAAATGCGATGCGATTCGTTGTTTTTCACACCTGTTGCATAAAATGCAATTAAACAGAAACAAAAGCAGGATCGTTGATTTTTTTGTCCTACAATTTGTACATTTCTGTGAATATAAATGTGTAATACATCGTAAATGTGTTTAGCCACCATTCATTCGAGAATCACTGAAACGATTTCGATGAATCTTTAACAAAAATGAAGCTCACGAATTAGAATTGTTTGCATGAAACTGTATAACATACCGATGAATTGTTTGTAACGAAAAAGCAAAAAAAAAAAACAAATTTTTGATTCCATGAGCATTAAAATATAGATAAATAAATAGTTGTCCCGAGACTCTACCGAGTCTCTTGACATAAAACAACGAAAATAAACAAAAAGGTACAGCTATATTTGCGAATTAATAAAAAGTTTGGAAATCTTGTTATTTGTAATTATCTATTGAGCATATTTTTTTGGGTTACTTTAAAAGAAAAACTCTAAAATTATGTTAAAAATGGCAAGAGAATGTCAAAATACGATTTAGGATACAGTATCTTTTCGATTGTTTGGTTCACCAGCACAAAACAATTTTAATTCATGGAAAAAATAATCAAAGTATAAAAATAAAACCTTCATTTTAATCGACTGAAAATTACTGAGATATGGCAAATTATTACAAAATTTTCATTAATATCACAGCGTTGCATCAACAACGATATTTCTTTCAAGTTTGAAAGGTAATTTTTTCACGAGAAAATTTTTCGTCGTATTGATCGCCGGTTCTGAGTAAAGGAGACCTGTAGGTTAATGTACTTTTGTTTTGTATAAGGGCGCACATAACAATTTCAAAGTCACGATGATATCTCGAAGCGTACCCTCGTAAAACAGTATGGAAGGAGTGATGAAGGATGAAAAGCTCAGTAAAATACTTCGCCAAAGCTCGATTCAATTTCCTTGACTACAGGTAGATATAATGTGCTTACGAACAGCGAGTAACGCCAGGGGTTGACATTAAGAATATATAACAAAAGCTTCGAAGGAGCTAGAGTAAAAAAGATACACACACATACACCGTACGAAAATATTTCACTGGTTCACGTACCAAAGTAATTGTTACATAAACATGGCTGCGTTGAAGTGATCTCTAAAGCAGGCATGACAGCAATTTTAGACGATTTTAGCGCTCAACATAGGCTTTAATCAATCTGATAAATTCTTGCGTTGAAAAACTATCTGAATTTCGACTTCAAAGGCTACTATACAAAGACCTTTCATTTTGCATCTAACTAATACAATTGTTCGCTGAATCTCAATAAAAATCGAGTCTTTCTCTTTAGCTCCTTGTGAATATTTATTTATTTATTCATTTATTTGACACTGAATTGGTGCTTGAAATTGCAGAAACTCGTCAATCAGCTTCTTGAAAACTACACCAATTCATATTCATGTATTTAGAAGATATCGAAGTCCCTTGGTACGAGGATGCAATTTTCATGTACATGACAGAGCGAAGGGGCGGCTATAACTCAAAACGCTTTGTGATCGAGGAAACCCTATGTCGCTTTCAGCTCTTGGTGAATTTTGACGTCATTCGAAGACCGTTCGATAATATAATTTATCCGAAAAAAAGTCTCGACACTCGTTATGTTAGCTGCATCGTGATGTGTGTGATATTTTTTTTCTTTTTTTTTTCAATAACGTAGCTTTAATGTAAAATAATATTGCGAGAAATCACCCTAATTGTGAGAATTATTAACGCCGATGCATAAACCAAATGTCTATAAAATCATGTTTGAATGTCATATTATCCAAATTTACTTTAATGAAAATACATTTGTTTCTGAATAGTTAACGAAGCGTGGAGTTATTGGGGGTGTGGACCATTGGGAGTGAACAGTACGAAATAACGAAAGCTCTCTAGTAACACAATCAAAAATAATTTAAATAAAATAATCCTAACGAAGCTGTCGTAATTTGTAAAACTATTGTAATATCTGCAAAACAAAATCCCGAAAATTAACAGCCCTGAGCGTGGTGAATAAATGATTGCGTTGAGTTTCTATTTGTTTCAACTTACTAAAAGCGAGTAAAAATATTTAAAAACCTGACAAGAACATCGAAACTGGTGAAGTAGAGAAAAAGAGATCAAAAGGAGGCAATACCATTAACAAAACGTTCGATTATTTAGCGATTTTCCCATACGCAATCTTTGTATCATTCGATTAATATTGATAGAAACTAATTAGTTGGATAATTCATTAGACGATCGTGTTGGTTTCAAAAATATTCCAGATCTTCTTCTAATTCTGTATTTTTCATTGCATTTTGTGAAAGTCATAATTCAATTAGAATGCTCTCGAAGAGAAATGCAATATAACAATAGTCGCACAGCAGCCTTTCATCAAATTGAGGAAGCCCAAATCATTGCCCTACTTGGTATTATTTTGGAAGTTGGATCATGTCCTGATCACAGCTAAATATGCGGTAATATTAATCGAGTACTGCATACGTTAATGAACTCGATAAAGTGTCAGATACAAATTGAGATGAACAGGACGACCCAACGAGTGACGTGTTCGTCAATTCGATAAGATTTTCTATGATCGAATTCATTTTTCGAAATATATTGACCAAGTACACTGTCACATTTTTATATAGACTAAATTATTTTATTCCTAAGCTAAAAATATTACATTATTTTTTACCGATCTCAAGAATGGGATTTTATTGTTGAAAATGAAACAAGCTAAGAATTGTATGTTGCTTCTCGTGTGAAAAAAAAATCCATTCATTTCATTATAATGTTTGTAAAGTGTAATGATTTCACATATGTTTTACGATAATAGCTGTTCCTCTTTTGATATCACTTGCTTTTATCGAACTATGCGAGCACACTGACCACTACTTTTGATATGCAGAAGACGTGTCTTCAATCAATTACAGAATCAAACAATTAAAGCTCTTACGTCGTGTATATATAACGTGGAGGTTTGTATCGCTGCACGATAACGATGTTTTTTTTCACGTAGAGCCCGAAATTCATTCGACTGTTAGAGGTCAGAATAATGGACAGTGTTTATTTATTTAAAAAATGACTCTCAAGCGTCACTAATCTTTTCTAAAATCGTATCCTCTTGTACATGCTATGAATATTTAAAAATAAAGCGTTTTTGACGAAATTTAGGTTGAGATTGCTCATAAACGTACAAAGTTTATGAAGCGTTCAACAGCTCGTGTCTCATTAGTGTTGGACATGATACTATAGCGTGATAAATGGCTGAGTCATATGATCGTTAATATTCGCCTGACACATCGTGCGAAACAGAAACTTCATTAAAGTTTAATCGTTCACAAGGGGATGGAAAGAGGTAAATCGTGAGATCGTACAATGCATATCCTTTTAATAGATTATTATAGCCTTTAATTTTTTTAAAGATTTTATTTCATGTGTTAGGTTAACATCGCACGACGCAGAAAGCGGTAGAATGGAAGGAACCAGAAAATATGGAGGAATCAACAAAGTCTGTTGAACAGCGGTGAGGAAAATTATAATGTTGATTATGCGCTCATGAAGCTTTGATGCATATCGACCCTGTAATACAATACCCTCGGGACGTGCTTCCGAGGCTAAACCAACCAGAACGGAACAAGAATAACGCGTGCTCTCAATTCAGAGATATTCAATTAGTGCAGTATAGCGAAAATCAGAAGAGGGTTACGATCGTTTCTTCATTTTATTCTAGTGAGTGTTTATCTGGTTTAATGCTTTGCTTTATGAACCAGTACACGACATGTAATTAATATGCACACAAAAAAATTTTAAACTAAAATATTACCGTTTTAGAATATACCGAGAGATAAAATCCTTGGTTTAATTAAATATCTCATTACGAGATTCCAATAAAATTATGTAATTATTGCAACATTATAAAATATTGAACAAACACGTTTACATTTGTTCTAAACGAATAAAACACTTTAGTCCAATCAATGAGATCTTTCGATAACATCAATTGCTATTAAATCGACGGTTTTTTTCTCAGTCTAGAAACAGAGGAAAGCCTTGAATTTTTAATTATTCTTATATACAAAAAGATAAAATGAACATGACAAGTTTAAACAACGTTTTTTCTCATCAAATCTTTTGTAAAATTTCAAAAAACTAAACTTTCGGTAATCCAAACTTTCCTAAGAACAATAAACTATCGGAAAACATGAAAGATCAATCACGTGACGAAGGTCTCCCCGCTAAGAAAAAATTAGAAGGGGACGCAGGTTCTTTCCCGCGTTGGCAAGTATTCTGAATGATACATTTTTCCTCAGTTGTTCTAACAGTTAGTAAGTTGGAGCTTTGTCTATCGACTAATCAGAGTTCAGAAATGCCACTAAAAAATTCCAACCATTAGAAAATGTTGTGCAAGGCCGACTATTCATCAGGGTAGGAGGGTTGGGTTTTGTACTCTATGGACGATATAAATTTTCAGGAAAAAAAAGGAATTTTTTTGTTTCAAAAGACAATTTCTATCTCATTTTCATGAATATTTATATTCTACATAATAAATATTGCACAAGGTGGTTCCCTCGTTTCTATTCTACAACAGTAATTTTTTAGTATACATGGGATTTGTTGATGTTAGTGGTAGACTGTTGACTCTGAAAATACACTTTATGCTAAAAAAAGCTTTCAAAAATAAGTTGTTTGGGTTAGAGGATGAAAATTGCAGTAATCACAATTTAGCCTTTGCGTTTCAATACCAGGATCAAGTAATATGAATTATCAATTGTTTATTTTTTTTTTTTTTCATCGAATATTCCTATGCGTCCAATCATTTCAACGCCACTTCAATATCTTCCCATGTTCTTGTGAAATCCCCCAGAATGTTGTTCACAGCCAATCTTTCTTAAAGAACTACTGTATCGGAGTGGATTATACAGAGAAACTCCAGAACAACTGGACTGCTACTTCGACTATATTTCGCTATATTTCGACTGAGATGCAAGATGCTTGAAAACATTAAAAACTGTCTTTTCCTCAGCGATCGATACTTAAGTCAGTGTATGACAAACGGGCACCCATCTAAGGGGTGGTTTTGCCCGAACGGTCTCCTGGCTAACGAGGGATGAACATTCCTTCCTTTGTCGAAACAGCCTCGGACCATAAACTTAATATCTTGACTGCGAGAGAAATCGGTCAATGCTTCGTACAACAATTCCTGTCAGGAAATCATCAACCAAGAGTGCTATTGGGAAACGGCTCGCGTGAAAAGCCAAAACCATTCTGCCTCGGGACAGTTGAAATACCAACCGGAAGATTATGACGCACGAACCCCACAGACGTAACTCGTGTAGGGAACGAGAAAGGTACTAATCCGTATATCAGAACTGTCCCATAGACGTCGAGTTCTGTCATGAGCACGAGAGCTACCTGTCCACAACAGGACACTCTCTCGTTCTGCTTTTCGACAGAATCGATGTATCGACCATTTCCACTGTCTTCGCATTCAATCACTCACTATCTTTTCTCCTTATCTCTTTTTTTCTTTTTTTTTTTCAATAACAATTTTTTAAACATCAATACATGTCGGTTCTGGATGTTGAATAAAATTTAAATGTCTATCTTTGTTTAAATGTCTATCTGTGCTGTATTTTTGACAGGTCGACAGTTAAATTGCAATGAATTTTTGTTCTATACAATCAAATGACAAAACGATTTTAACAATGATTTTATTGTAAATCTAAACACTGACAAGGATCGTGGAACGTTAAACTCCAGAGAAATTTAAAACTTTTAATAGCTTCCTTTTCAGAGGAGAGCATTAAACCGAGGCGTATAAAGCGAGGTCAGCAGCAATGACATAGAGGGGTCGAAAAGGTTTCTGCATTTAAAGAGATATTTACAGCCACACTTTTAATTTGAACCTACAATTCCGGCCAAATTTTAATCGGTTAAGATTTTTAGTTTTCGTGAATATTTGAACATTAGATTTTTGGAGCCACTTGAATGACGTTCTCCTTGATATATAGTGCATATTAATTTTTGCAGTGACATTATCCGCGAATTTTTACAAACCTTTTTTATTTAGTGCAATGAAATTTTTCAAAATTCCCTAATAAAGTAATCGTAGCTCATTGAAACACAGTTATCAAAAAATAAAAATACAATAACATTGCTGATCAAAGTGAACATGAAGCTTCGGATAGTTCGTAAGTTGCGCTTTATTATTCGGTAAGTTAAAAATTTGATTCCAGCAGCCAGTAGGGAAAGCCAGTTGGTATGAGGCCGAATACGAAAGTACGTGACTACCAATCAACTGATGGTTCTCGACTTCTCTGCACTCGTGAATCTTGCAGACTTTAAGTAATGAAAGTGTACGATACATGGAAACAAGTTGAAAATAATTTAAGGAGGAGAAAAATAAAGGATCGCTAAAAAAAGTAGAATAAGTCAAAAATAGGACAAAGTAAATAAACGAATCTTGCTGGATCAAACGTTATTTTGCTACCAGTTCTAATTAAGATAATGAAATTTGAGCACATCAAGCAAACATTGTATCTATTGACGCTATGTATGAAATGCCATTTAACAGAACCCCTGTAAATGAAATGCCAAACATGGGTCGATCGAATATCCATCAGGCTGTGATAAAAACTGAATGGTTGCGAGGAAGGCAAGGTATCCTGCAGTAAATAGACTTTCACCAATATAGCACGACTAAACGCATCACTAGCGCATAAACTCGAGGCGTTCTACGTCAAATGCACCCAATATCCTTTTCGATCATTAAGAGCTTCGAGTTTCCTCTAGATTTTTGTAACATCTTATTCGTGATAGAAGTTTGATTTCATACATGATTCGAAAATAGGGTTTTCAGTTCCTAATTGGCTCGAAATTTTATGCAATTTTGAGAACTTGTATTGCAATTTCTTCTAACTTATTATATATAATTCTTGGGAGATCGGATCATTGGTGAATAATGGCCCGGGATTGTACGGTAACAAACCATAGAACGTAATAAAGTTACAAGAATCAGATCAAATCGAGTAGTTTTAACGAATGACGTTTCATAATAATGACAAAATAGATGCTTGTGGAATTTATTAGAGTATTTTGGAAAAGATACTGCTGCAAAGAGAACGACGCCAGACGGATACGGAAGCTTTGGGCCAAGCCATCAATCGGTTTTCGGCGGTAAACCCGAAAAAATGGTTTTCGGTTGAAAAAGTCCGAACCAACCGAAAAGTGATAAGATACTTAATTTATTTCGCTATTGCAGTCATTGTAACGCCATCGTCGATCATTCTCAAAGTAAAAACTTTTTTTAACGATGATCGTATATTTGTTCGCAGTAGAAACGTTGTTTGTATTGATGTTTACCACTATTTTTAACTTTTGGAGTAATGTTCATGGTACTCAACGTCACGAAGTGCTGGTGGGTAGAAAAAGTGGCAAAAATTAAGGGGAATAGAGAAAAAAATCGAGATCGCATTCTATATCGATATTTGAGAGAGATACCAATATATTTTCTATGGCAATACATATAGAGTTGGTAGTTAATTTGATTCCAATTCTTGGTTCATGAGCAAAGATCTTTCACTGCACCAATTGGCAATAATAAGCTACATAAAAATTCGTACCAAGCGTAATACAAAACCCTTGCTAATCGGAGCAGTCTCATGATGCCTGTTCAATAGATGACGTCGATTTCGTGAATTAAGTTGTTTTCGAAAATTCTTGTCCCGCTGATCGTGACGAATTATTTGTAAGCTGAGACAATTAAGTTTCTACATCGTAGGCAAAAGGTCAGAAGGACTTTCACATCACCCGTCGTGAACCGAGGGCGTATAATTGAGTGGATCAATCCACTAACGGGATGAGATATATCTTTTTTATATACATAAATCACTACTGTAAAAATGTGTTCGCCACCTTTCGCGCAAAAACCACTGAGCCGTATTACTTTCCAATTAATTTTTTATTATAAGAATGCTAACCAAAGAATCAAATTTTTCATTGCATGGTAATTAAAATGTAGATAAATAAACAAATACTTATTATCAATTTGAGATCATTTGAAAGCGAAGGGAATAAGCGGTGGCTGGGGTTTCAGTTTCGTATTAAAAAAAAAGTTAAAACGATTTTTCGTGCATTAAATGAAATTTGAAGATTTCGTCTTCTTCAGTTACCAAATTTTCGTAAATTTGTTTATAAAAGTTAATTATATCACGGTTACATTAACAACGCTATTTCTAATCATGTGTGGAGCCACATAAGCACAGATAGTATTTTTTTTAAAGCATTGATCAATGCATAAGGACCATTTTGTATGAAATTGTAACAAAAAAAGTAAGCGAAAGATTTCTAAATACGGTTGGAAATATTTTGAAGAAAGGTGTATTGGAAATCCACTGATGTTAAGATGGAATCAATTAAAGTCTTGGATTTTTGAAAGAGTAGAAATTTTCTCGAACAAGAGTACTTTCAGGAGCTTCAAAAGCTCGCAAGGATAATACACACGTGAGCGAGGTCCGGAAACTATCTTCCCATTTCGTTTCCATGCGCTGCACTTTCCGGTTAAGAGCAAAAGTAGGTAAGGAAGTGAAAGAGGAAGAGGAAGAGACAGAGAGAGTGAGAGAGAGAGAGGTAGACGGACAAACAAAAACCCGGAAAACAGACGACAAGGAGGAAGCTTTTCTCTTCCTTGAACGCTTTTACAAATTTTACAGGGGATCGAAACGTTTCGAAAGAAACCGGAGAAGGATCGCAGGTATTGCAAAGCATTTCGCATTCACTCATATGTATGTATATTACGTAATAAAATCTTACACGAAAATATACGTAATTAAATACGTAGTGTGTCCTGAAGGTCATGGAATTTTTCTTTCATCTAATTATTATAATATTTTTTGTCAAAAAGTACTTCGAGTGCACCGTTCATTGAGAATGGTCATTTGAAGATACATTTGTGATAGTTGATTTAAGGTAAACAATGGTAAAAATAACGTTTTCATTATTTTTCGATTTGTCATCTTTTTGAATAAGTTATCCATCCATTTGTGATGAGAATCGTGAAGTAAATCCGGAAGAAACCATTGTATATATTCATGACAGATAAGACAATAAACGTATGAAAACCCGAGAAAACAGATGGAACTACGCGGCCGTGAGGTTTTTTTGTCGTTTTCCCTTAGAAGCCTCCCACATCTAAACATACACGTACATGTGACCATATCCTTTTTTCAAGCTAGCCGACAAGTCTCTTTTTATTTCTGTTGGTATCTTATATACAGGAAGAAACGAGAAAATAGGGAAGGGAGATAAAAAAAAAGGACATTTGATGTCGCGCACTCGGACTCGTTGACCTAGCACGGTGAATTTCACGTGGAAAATCGATACGAACACGGTTTGAATAACTGGTTCTTGAAAACAGTTCTCAATAAATTTTAAGAGAGGAAAAATTTCCTGGCGAATCTACGAGCAATGGAAAAAAGGTTCAAACTATTGCATCGTCTATCTCGAATGTTTGCAGTGAAATTTAAATGCAATCCTATCATTTTTTCACATTGTTAGATCGATTATCTTCAAATGCTTCAAACTCAGTGATGTTCCATTTAAAAATCGTTTACAAAAGATTGTCATTTAAATCAATATTTATTTGCTTCGCAAGATAAATACCAAAGTAAATTGCCATTGTTTTAAAATTTGTCTGAATCAAATTTTGACAAAACAATGTTGAAAAAAACTTCACCCCCACGTACCAATAACTCGGAACGTGTTTGAGTTTTCAACTACGTCGACAGATAGTTTCAATGCATAAACTTTAAACCTTCGATGAGTTTTGTGTTCAGCCTTTTAATAAAAAATATTTATTAATGTAAACTTAAAAATAATAATTTCAATCATATTTCTATAATAAATACAATGTAGATGGACAGTCGAATATTATTTTTTTTACTCCTTGATTGTCAAGTCTAATCAAATTGACTGTACTCCAAAACAAGAGCGTTGCCTCTTGGGCTATTCGTGAAACATCAATACATTCCGTATTTCGCCTCTCCTAACTTTCCTCCCCTATAATGGAAGCATTTTCCCCTCGCTTTTCCTGGTAAAAGCGGGTAGATATTCCGATTTTATACTCCCAACGGAGTATATAAAAGGGAAGAACGGAAAGTAAGAGAAAAAAAAAGAGAGCGAGAGAATAGAAGGGAAAGTCGTAAGGACGAGAAAAATAAATAAAAAAAGGGATGAAAGATGATTGAGAGAATGTCTTCTCGTCTTCTCGTTCGTGTCTCTTTCATATACATGAAAAGACACGAAAAACGACTCATGCACACATGTACAGTTGTATTGTCGATCATAGCTCGCGCCAGCACGTTTGTTAGGGATATTTTTCTCCTTCAGTAATACAGTGGCACTTCATAGAGGATACAAGTAGTATGAGCCAACGAGTAAACCAACACTCTGAATTATTTAGCAGCGAGAAATCCGAATACAATTTCAAAACTTGTAAACACCTACCAACCAAACCTGCAGTTCAACAAAATACTCAAATTACTCCAAATATCAAATCTCGTAACAACATTTTCCGTAATATTTCCTCTTGTTTGACAGACGTTACATATATTCTATATAATAGTGACGATTGAACATCATTTTAGAACAAACGAGTTGTTCTTAACAGATTTCAACGAAATATTATTGAGTTTAAGAGAACCAGTATATCAGCAAATTATGTTTGTCCATAAACTACATGGACAAAAATTATTCACAAAGGATGCAGTGATTCCACAGATGCTAACTACGTACCTACCGCGATATAATCCATTAAACGTACTGAATAATGCTCTTTCAATGTAATCCAACGAAAAATAAATGAAAAAAATGTTATAAAGCTCGAGCGAATTCAACAAAAAAATATCGCACCCTCGTTCGACTCCCTTCTCAATCGACCCTTGACACATCTATGTTTTCGTGTATTGCGTTCTACTATACGGGAATTCTCCCATTACACATGATCCAAAGCTGTCCTCTTGGGATGGAAAAGTTTCGCTATACCTTTGAACCAATATTCCCTACATATAAAAAAACAAATTGACATATGGCAATGAACAAACGCTTTTCTACCCTTGGGGCTTCATGGGAGTACAAAAGATAATGATATTTTTGTTGATCCGTGGGGAGCTATTTGGGTCGTGAAATACGAGAAAAAAAAAAAAAATTCTGCACATTATTAGTTTATGAAAATTTATTATTTTCAAAACTGATTGACGATGATGTTATTAATTCTGTAAATAAATCATTTTTTGAGCATTCTGCATGTGATGTCAATGGTACTAGAAAACCGATATTTTCAAGTCCAACATACATGAATCATAAAAACTTCGCTCTACAGCTCTAAATCCAGTTGTTCAAAAAATGCAAAGAATTTAATATTAAATAACCGTGTAACGTGAGTTCAAACTTGAGCAATAACGCTTGATCGAAAATTAGTTCGAGTTAAGAGAAGTTTCATCGACGCGGTATGAGAATTTCGTACGATCTGGGAAACGTGATGGGGTGTGAATGGCCGATGGCACTTATACACAAGATATAGTAAGGTAACGAGAAAACTTTACTCACTTGTTGATCTTTCGAATAGTCTGTTTGAGTGCAGGAAAGTCTGGTCGATCCGCTGAATCTTGTGCCCAGCATCGTCGCATTAGAGTTGCAACCTGGTCGAAAAACATGAAAAAAAAAAAAAAAAAAAAAAAAAAAAATGGTGGCATGTAATAATGGGCAGAGCTAAAATAACTACATGACTTTAATCGTCGTTTCTTTTTCTGAAAAGAATAAAATTGGAAAAAGGGTTCGAGCGGTTACTTGCACTTGTCATAGATAAAATTCAAGAATTTTTTTTCATTACTAAAATGCAATCTTTAATTGAAAACCAAGTGTAATTGCATTTTACTATTATTGAACATGATACAAAATTTCTTTTTGTTTAGATACATTTGAAAACTGTTTTTTTATTTTGTAACATTCTCGTTTTTCTTTAATAACCGCAAGTTTCCATGCAATAAAAAGTCCTTAGTTTATACAACAGTTTCTTATGTGATTGATTAATTAATTAATTAATTAATTAAAAGCAGATCGATGCAATACTTTTTGAGAAATCGATGTCATCGCAAAAAAAAAACTTTCTTGTAAAATTGCTTTACGACGCCAATTTTTGAATACGTCTTGATAAAAAAGAAATTTACATTAAGTTTAGTAGTTTTAGTATGAAATCACTCTCTGTGTTCGGTTGACGATGCATTGTAGTTGAGAGAAAAAAAAATGACTGTCGTTTATGACAACTCGATATTACCCCTTTAACTTGTGAACAGGAATAAGGGAAAACCACGAAATAACTGTTTGCAAGTGAACCAATGGGGAACAGATGCGATGACACATTGACCAGAGTTCATATAGTCGTCCAGAATAATGTGAAGCGAACACGCGGTTAAGGAGTGAAAAAATATTCCATTGTAGTTGAAAAAATGAAAAAAACAAGAGAAATCACGATAAAAAAGGACCGACATTTTCAACCGCGATTATTATTTCCGTTCACATTAAAAATGAATGAAAACTAAAAAACTAATTCCGTTTAAATATACTTTGCCACCAATGCTAGCTGGTCCGCATTCATAGAAATTAGTCCAAACAAGTGGTCGAAATTTTTAAGATTGAAGGTAGATTTGAAGAAAAGTGAAAAATACATATATATATATATGTGGAAAACAATAAAATGTAAAATATTTCACCTGTTCTTCGACTACAGCCTCATCGATCAAGGGCCTCAAAGGCGATCCTCCGCCCCTCTTAACGCCTTCTACAATTTCTGAAACAAATAGACACAAAGTTCGAAATAAATAAAAGCCTTTGATTTACATTGATTTTATTTCGTCTGTTTTTTATAGCTTTTATCAAATAAACAAAAATAATCCTGAAATCAATTCAACTTTGAATGAAAAGTATCCACCGATCTAATTTTGTGAATAATTTGTAACAAAAATACATTCTGAAGATCAGTGACTTGTGAGATAATCGGCTTGAGAATACATTTCCGAAGAAAATAAATCTTCGCGACCGAGAGATTCGATGAAAAAAAAATCACTCTAACTTTTTGAAATCAACTAACAAGCAAGGACATGGATTGATATATAACATTGGACATGATTGGACATGGATATTGACATGGATATTGATCATATCCTAAGATGTTCCCGATCGTATTACTCGTGATAAAATCGAAACCATATCAAACAGAATATTGATTCGCTAACGTAATTGGAATCCTGTAACTCAATTTCGCAAAAATACGAATAGACGGTAAGTTTGCAGGTATTACATACAGGTATATGTAGCAGCGGTAGAAAGATCGTTATAATGAAAGGTCTATGCGTCAACCCATGTAACTAATGATCATGCTGACATGTATTATAGCACGGGTGTGACGAGATAAAATGAAAATCCTTGGGGAGTTCATTTGCATCAGGATTAACAGCTATTCGTATACGTGCCCACTTGGGGGCTTGCTTCATCGAGGGGTCGCATTTTTTGCAATTTGCCCACCTACACTTAGGCACGTTACATCCCTAAATACAAAACCATCAAAATTTATGCGCGTGTGTTTTGTTTGATCGCATAGCCATGAACCGGTTATCGTATCAATGGCTGAGCGATAGACCGTTTTTCCCAGTTTCTGATGTCGCTAATCAACTGAAGTTAAAATATAGCCGCTATTATCAGCCGGGTTTTTCACAGTTTCTCTTGGCCTCCTTGAAAATGCGATACAGCAATGAATTGGGAAAGAATAGCTGTGGTCTACACTCTATTCTGGAGGATCTCACAGGAAGAGGAACAGGAACAATGAATCGGAGTCAACAGTTTAATCAGTGATCCCCAAGTCGTGTCAAAAAATGGACTTAAACTTTTCAATTCTGTTCGGTCAAATGGTTTCACAAATGTCATCATTTGTTTCATCATTTCATAAAGATTCCTATACATTGAAAATGTTTATTGAATAAAGAATGACGTTGGAATAGAATCCTTAAATATGTTACAGGACCCTGATATGCAATATGAACTATAAATACACGCGACCTTTGATTTTAAACCTTGTCTCTTTAACATCACACTGTGTTTTCCTGCCTATAGCCCGAACGGTTAATCGAGTTATCCTTCTGGAGTCCGAATCAATGAATATTATATCGGGAATATGACGGACTTGACTACAACAAACGGAAAATCAATGACAATTCTTTGAATCATGAATTTCAAAAGTAGATCAGAGTTGTTTATATTTGCAGTTGTTACAACAACGGTCTATTGATTTTTTGTAAAAGTTGTTGAGAAACCTGCGTAGTACGAAAAACAAATCGATTCTAGAAAAAAACTGATTCATTTACTCAACGCATGATTCTCAATGTTCAAAGTAATAACGAAATTTTATATATCGTTCGAACAACTCACTGTGCCTGCACAAGTGGATGAGCTCGAGAATGAAATTTTTTTTTTTGCATCGGTCGAGTTCACATCAAGTACATTCTACAGTCGTTGAAGTTTCATTTGACAATTTTATTCAGACAGCCACTCGTACGATTGACTGACTGCACACGGTTTCCTCTACTGCTTGATCATCCGAAAGGCACGTGCGATGAATCATGTACTAGTTCCAACCGAATCACGCACTCATTTCAATTAGAATTCTACGTTTTTTGCTGTTCATATAAAGAATCTAAAAGAATGTCATATTGTACAGTTTTTCGTTTTTCTTTCATTCACATTGTGATCAGTACTTGAATAAAAACGAATTTATAGAATAACTCTCTATGTGCAAAGGCTCAAAAGATTTGCGCAGTTTTTACGGTTCTCATGGAAATAAGGGTAAAAAAAAAAGTAAATTACGGAGGGAGCGAAGATTATATCTGTGCAGAAAATGTTCGAAGATTGTAAATCTTTGTTCCAAGACTGAGAGACAGTTGAAATAAAGGGCGACCAAAGACACAAATAACGAAACCAAGTTCCTTTTTTCTGCCTCTGGGTTGGATATTGCATTTTAACCAGACGATGAGAAAATTGAAGACGAATAAAAATTGTACCGAAATATATGAAAAAAATATAAATTATAATATATTTTGCGTAAACATTAAATTTTGATAGAATTACGACGATAATTTTACGATTAAAAATTAAAAAAAAAAAAAAAAAAACAATGTTTCAATTATGTCATCAGAATGGACGACGATGGGTGCACGGTCAGAAGTCGCTTTGGCAATCATCGAAATTAAGCAGTTCCGAGCGAGACCAGATCTTGGATGGATGACCCCGTTTGGTCATACACGAGTTCACCCATCAATTGTCGTGAAGGAAGCAATTTTTCTAAAACCGTAATGATATTGACGAACTAAAGACTCATGTCAGTAAAAAGTATAACCTTGGAGAGTCTCACAGGAGCATAAAAGTTAATGAAGTGGAGGAAAAGTAGGGTTCAAGTGATGGGATGGTCCCGTAAAAACCCGAAAAGAGTATCCGCAGGAACATGAAAAAAAGTAATTTGAAAAAATGATATCTGGAGGTAAAAAAAAAAAAATCTTCACGCTTTTGCAGAATTTCTTCAAAAATATTCAAGTTTTTGTACTCATTCCTTTGTTTATTACGTTCCTTCGCATCAGAAGAGTTTCGATATGTAAACAATTGATGACAATTGTTGTGAAAAAATATTCCAGATTTTCGTGATTATGAAATTTAGTGAACAATTAAATGTTATTCTTGTCACACATCATGTCATTTATAGTTGTATATTGTTGAAAAATTGTGCTATGAAACATACTGTGCCTGTAGATGTCTTCCAGAGAAGCGCTGCACGACTCGCAATTAAGGGTGCAATGAGGTCTGCGCACTTCGAGAAGCGGACTGACTGCCCTACGTGGGCTAGCACCACCATCAGGACTTGCACCTTGCAACGAGGGTAGTGCAAGACTGCTCGTGCTCGATGCATTACTTCTCTCCGCCATTCTCTCCTGGCTCGTATCTTCTCACTTTTTTTTCACTCTGTTCGTCTTATTGTCACTTTTGTCTTTTTTTTTCTTTTTTCTTCTTGGGTTCTTCACCCCGTTAAGAAATAAGGGTCAACGTCACAAGCACGCGAGGACACAATTTTTTCTCTTTACGATAATAAGAGTTGTTATTTCTGAACATTGATCAGCCACAATGTGGAATAAGTTACAACTTCAAAGGTTACAAATGATCTCAGGTTTGTTTCTAAAACTTTTAACAAATCTTTTTTTTTTGTAACAAGAAATAGTTTCTTCTCAAAATCGTTTTGAGTTTGCGTATTGTGCAATGCTCGAAAAACGATTTAACTGGAATGAAATTTTTTTTTTCTATACATTTGAACAATGAAATGATGGGAGTTACGATTTTTAATGAATTTATTATCGTGGAGATCATTCTCAACGAAAATTTTATCGAAAAGTCACACTGAGAGATTAGTGCTTCGGAAACCTGATTTTATAACCTTTGCTAAACTGTATCCTATTAAATAAAGTATCGTATTAAAAGTTTATCCATGAAAAACAAAAATTCAATAAAAATCGAATAATTAACAAACGTCAACTTTGTATCTACGTTTTTGAAATCGTGAAAATTATCGTTATTTATATTTTGTTGTGAATTCATCTATTTGGTTAATAAAATAAGTAAATAGTTATTTCGAAGTTTCTTGAAAGCTTCACTCTCTCGAAAATCTTGAATATATCTAATTGTGTTTCGAAATAATGTAACATGCAAGTTGTATAATGTAAGTCAGTTGAACTAAGAATCTCGGTTCAGGTTTGAGAGAATGAATTTAATAGATTAACTTTTGATGATCTTAAATAGCGTCGAAGTAACTAAATTTGATACGATTTCTCTTCCGAAAACTTGGGTACTACACTGTCGCGATTTACTCATTCATGACGGTTTAACGAAGGGTCCGTGAAAATATCCGCCCTCAGATAATTATTCGACCTTCAGTAAGGCCTCGAGCAATAAAACTTGCAGAGTTTCTCGTAGTGTCAATAAAATTTTCCCATTACCAAATAACATTAGTTTGAAAAAATATAATCATTGATTACGCCATTCATTTATATGCCATTTAATTTATGGCTGAATGACATTGTAATAAATAAAATATCGTTATCGTTGACGATCCTGATTATTTAAAAAATTCCTATACAGGTAATAACATTCCAATATTAATTGTGCATATTTTGTCAAAGCAACGCCATATTTATACAATTGTTTATCAAGTCATTTTTCATTAGGTTGAATGAAACTAAATTTCTATTCTTTATAGCCTCCACTATTTTATGTACAATTTATCAAGTTCTGCAGACTATCGTAAAACTGCTTCAACGCCCTTCAGACAAATATACGGACACAAGTGAAGTAACATTATTTTTTCACGATTTCGGATGTTTTATTGTCCATTATCGATCAATGATATGAGGCAGATATCAACCGAGAGAGAAAGGGAGGAAATGGTTTTTTTTTTTTTTTGGAATAGAAAAAGTGGAGGGTGACTAGAATACGAAAACAGCGGCATACGTCCGTCATGGAATTTCTTGGAAACTACGTGAGCCTTGAAAGCTTGCATTCTTCATGTCCTGCGATAGAGCAAAAGGTTCATTCATTCCAAACTAGAACATTGTGGGTCATTCAACCCTTGACACGAAATTCTCATCATGAATATATACTAATCGATCTTAGTTTCTTGCCCCCACCCCCTCCTCCACCAAAAAAAAACAACTTCCTTTCAACTTGGTTATAACTCTAAAAGGCCTTGCGGCAACAGTTACCGCGAAAATGGAATCTTCAGCCTTCACAATTTTTATGGCTTAGGAAAATCTAATATCCCACTCTCACCACATTGGAGCTCTGATCGAAAGAAGAGAATTCTAGTTGAAAAAAGTTCGATCGAACGAGTTTCCTCTCCAAAAAACATGTGATTGAACGAGCTTTGCCGACGACTCAGGGGATTCAAAGAAGGAGCAAAAAACTTTCTCTCCTGCCAACCTTCAAAGTGGAAAGCCCTCACGTTTTTTTCTTGTCGACATTTTTTTCTCTCTCGTTTAATCTCTAGCTTTCTACTCCATTTTAACACACACAAAAATAAAAATAAAACGTTTCACTTAATCATCGAAACACTACAATTTTACGGATTCACGCCACCGACAACCTTCACTCATCAAAGCTAACCGTCGTTCCCTCGTTCCTCGAACGTAAGGAAAAAAAATAGACAATATTTCACCTGATGAAGATAGAGTTTTTGAGATTTATAAAAAGAAAAAATTATAATTATAATAGTTCATCGAGTCTAAAGAAATCTTTCAAATCCCTTATTTTGTAACTATACTTCTCAACATATGTTGATGAATTTATATTTTCTAAGGCACATTCATCACGAGATCCATTTCTAAGTCAAAATTGAATAAGGTATAAAAATTATTTTTTCCTAAGTATGTAAACAACTTTTTTGTTGTTGTATTTTCACGACAGTGTTCACGACAGTGCACATGCTGCAGAAACCTATTCCTCCAAATTCACAAAAAGATTATTTCCATAAGGGAAGTAAAAATGAAAAAATAAAATAAACAGTCGACCGCGAACGATACATTCCCCCATAACTGGATTTTATGGAACACATTTGATCCAAATTGTGGGATCAATGTGACTTTTGGATTATATGCCAATCATCGTGCGGAATGTTATTAGACTATAGGGGCGAGTAATAAAATTGCTTGACAATTGCCAGGGAGCGGGAAAGTGTTCGGACACGTAAACTTGAAATGATTATCATGTTTGGTTGTATTTGAATATAAATTTACGAAGTCATGTAACAAAATATAGTTTACAAAAGTAAATAAAATAATAATAATAATAATAACTCTTCACAAAAATCACAAGTGTATTGTAAAAATTGGAGTTAATATTGACATGATAAAAAAAAAAAACCTTCGATCGATTCAAAGTAAAGGTGCACTTGATATTGAAAAAAAAAATAAACACTTCACGTGCACGTCGCAAGTGGTTGAGAGGAAGACGAGGCCTCACACGAAATTCGCGTGCTTCTCGGAACGCGTTAAAGCTCCGACTGAGGGTTTTCATCCCCCTCGATGTCTCACCAAACTCGAAAGAGCTCAATGCTCTCGCACGTATACACAATAGAAAATAAATCGATCAAGACCTTACACTTGGACGTCGATAAGTTAGTCGAGAGAAATGTTTTTGGGGTGAGAATCTGCTTTACCGATTCTCGGGGTATACGAAAGGGGTTGCATCCCTCGTTTCGAACGTTTCTTCCCGATTTTGAGTCGATAAAGACGGAAATGGTGGGTTTACTCATTTGCGATAAAAAAAAGAGCTTTCGAAAACTGGATAGAGCGATTTCCGGGTTAGTAGATATCGCCAAATGAAATACCAACAGAAGTATAAAGTTCTGACAAAGAAGCTTCAAGTTATCAATGACGTTTAATCGATATAAGATTTTTTTTTAAATTTCATTAATTCGTTGAAACCTGACCATCTCGATAATTAATTTTTTGTGAATATTTTTGATTGAAATATTGAAGCTTAGTTATTATTAGCAAGATATTTTGGCAAAAGTCATTGTAGACGACATCCGTCATTCATATTATTATTCTCATTCTTGTTGTTTTTGTTGTCACATGAATAATTGAAATAAGCAATATTTTTAGATTCCTTAAATTTAATGGAAAAATGAATATACAGTTTTATATCCCAGAGATTAAATTTTTAGAATCATCTCGTAACTCGAATGGAATAAAGAAAGCTTTGTAACAAACACTCATGACCAAACTTTTCCCTCACATACAAGCAGAGGCTTCTACTCTTTTCCTCATTTCATTCCTTGGCATAATGAAGTTATGGTATCTCGTAAAAATTCTATTCCTCCTCTTGGAATGCCTCTTTTTTGTCCGTAAATAAGTACACATCGTTGAACGAAACTTTTAACGAAGAAATTTATCTTCTTATAAAAAATGCTTTAGATCCTTCAATTATATTCAACCTTTACTGAAACGCGAAGTTTTTAGTTATTTCATTTTCAATATCTGTTGTTATTAAATTTCCTTACGTATTTTCATTTTGTCACTGTTTTCGTTAAAATTCTATCGTTGTACGTATATTTTGCTTTTGAAACGCGAAGTTTTTACTTATTCCATTTTTAGTTTCTGTTGTTATTAAATTTCGTTACATATTTGCATTTTGTCACTTTTTTCGTTAAAATTTTATCGTTGTACGTATATTTCGCTTTTGTTTAATTTGAAAGAAAAAAAAACTGTTGTTAAACCGTATTTATAGCCCCAGGAAAACTTGTCATTGTCACTCAGTCGAAAAGCACGAAATATTCTACTTTAAAGTCGATTATTCTCAGTGTTTATTATCCCCGGCTCCTTGATTTATGAAAGAGCAAAATTGCCTGTACGCTCCAAAGGTTAATCAGGAGGAATTCCAAATGATTCAACGTTGGAGGTTCGAGGGGTGAATAAAAAGCACGAGGGTTTGCTTTATTCGACTATTTGATTATTCATTGATAAACTGCTGTTTTCTCCAAATTGACTGTGTCTGCGACTCAAGCTGACACTCAACTCTGCTGATACAGTATTTATATTTAAGGAAAAAAAAAAAACATCTGAAATCCTGATTTTTATTCAACTGAGAACTGTTTGCCATCAAGTATGAGTTTTTCGCGGAACGAATTCCATGTAATATTTTAAAAAATGTTGTATTGTAATTGAGGAATATTGTTGAATCAAAAACTAAAAAATAAAAATACACATTTCAAGGTAAAAAATTTAAAGTTTCAACGAATACAGATTGTGCGAAAGAATAAAAAATAAACAAAACAAAAAAATTCTATACATAATTAATATTGGAAATACTATTTCTGATTACTATTTGATGACTTATCTATAAAACGTTATTCCTTCAACTTCGGAATTTCGTTATATTCTTGTATACTTTTTCTCGATCGTGATGATCACGAGAGTAGTCGTAGCGCCACAGAAACGAAATTCAGGAATATTGCGAGTCTCGAGCCAACACTCCCCAGTTCAATAAACGACGAGGAACGTGAAAATATAGCAACGCAGGACAATTTATTGGACAAGACACGCAACCTCTATTATTTTGATAAAGTTTTTCCATTCCGATGGATTATTTGTCATCAAGAAACGAGAAATTATGGAGTCTAACGTATAGCGCTGCGAAAAGAAAAGTGTGGACGAAGGTAAAATACGAGTGTCGGTGCCACCTTCAATTTTCAGTAACTACACCAATTATTTAAAAAATGTTCAACAATTACGTCCGTAGCTGAATAAAAAAGCTTAGCCCTGCAGAATGAAGTTTATCAAGAGTGAATGGAATCGGCAAACAATAAGCGTTAAGAGAGATTTATCGCCCTAATATATAATCCTATGTCTCGTGGAAGGAGGAAAAGAAGAATAAGCCAAGCTGTCATTTGTTGCGAAAAGTCCTAGATATATATTCATCAACTTTCCAGTGTGGCACTTGATTACGTACGGCGGAAAAAGTCTGCACGAGTGTTATCGACTTAGTGTCCAAAGAGCTTTGGTCACGAGAGCCTAAAGAGTAGAGAAAAAAAAACACAAGACAACAAAAGTTCGGGATCGTCGAGAGCCTCGTAAAACTGCACGGTTGGAGATAGTTGGAAATGGTTCGGGAGAAGTGAAACAACATGCGAATACAGAAGAATGAACGAAATAAAATAGAGAAAGAAAGAAAAAAAATAAAGAAGTCGATACTTACCCTTCGGAGAAAAGTCACTGTCTTCACCCAAGTAGAACGGTCCTTGGCGCATCACGATCTCGTGGACGATTATTGCAAAGCTGTAGACATCCCCTTTCTGAGTACCCTCCGGCGGCGCTCTCTCCATTCTCAAAAGCTCCGGAGATGTCCAGAGTTGTTCTGCAAACGGCAATATTTCCAATCTTGTAAATGCACAATTTTCCCTCGTTATGTGTCGTGCCAACTTTGCAATCGTAAGCATTTTCTCCCCCATTGAATAATGGCTGCTTTGGTACCATTTGTATCAATTTGCAAGTACTCCTTGGCACGCTTGTACGAATAAAATATACAGCGAATTCCTAGAATATTCATTTGATCAATTTCAGCTTCTGGATTAAATTATCCAACGCCATTTATCCAGTAAAGCAAAACAAAATTCAATCAGAATTCTCGTTATCATGAAAATTTACTGTTCATTAAAGACTGATGCACGAGCGTTAATTCGCACATGCTCGTTGGTACTTTTTTTGAACGAAAAGCTTAGAAAATTCATTTAGATTTTAGAACCAGACAACTATAAAACACCGATGGGTGCACGTTCGATATTTGACTTCAGTGATCTCTAAATTTAAGCAGCTTTACAATACTCTATTGTTTCCGTTACTGCTAAGCAGCTGGAACTCGGTAAAAATTTTGCTATCTGTTATGCACTTTTCCTTGGCCCTCGTGCAAATGTGATGCAGCAGCGAATTAATAACGAGTGGCTAAAATCAACAATGTAGAGGCCTTACAGGGACAGGTACAGAAACAGTGAAGTTGAAAAAAAAACAGGGGTCATAGGATGAGATAAACTCGTGAAATTCGCAATAAGGGTATGAAGGTTTGGTAAAGAATAAATAAATAAATTGAAGTTTTGATTTATAGGATACATACTTCTCCAATGTGCGTAGCTGTCTTTCTCGTCATCGAGATCGCAGGGACTGGGTCTCCTTAGTTCGTGAAGACCAAAATCAGCGATTTTCAGTACGAATCTCGAATCCACAACGCAATTAGAAGATTTCAAATTTCCATGACTCCGGACTTCGGACCCATGAAGATAAACCATTCCTCGTACTATATCGTGGATAAGTGAACCACGAAAAACTCGATCGAGCTTTATCTGCTCGTTTTCCAGTATATCCTAAAAATAATTCAATTTTCGAAAAAAATTGCATTAAGTTTCAACTTTTTCATAATGTTCTATATAACGAATTCAATCAAATAATGATTTCTTAGGGCGATAAAAAAGAAAAAAAATCAACTGTGACCATCCCCACAGGATTGAAAAGTACGTGGAAATATGTGTCACGTTTGTACAAATTGCATATGAGAAGTAATTTTTTTTTTTTTCTTTAAGAAATTTTAACTAAACGCAAGATAAATAAGTTCGCAGGAAAGCCGATTTGATAACGGGGAGCTTAGGAATGGATAAAACTGAAGGAAACAGGTTGTCGAGTCGGTGGCCACAAGGGGTAAAAAAGGTGAGAGTTGCTCTCGAAGGAAAGTTGGAGGGTTTGAAGTGGTATGAAAATGTGAACGATCCTTCTGATAAATATTCAATGAAGAAAAAAAAAGTGCATAGAAGTAGAGAAGATCCTTATAAATATTTATGATGTACGCATTTTCAGCTAAATGTATAATACAAACGAGGATCCTTTTTGTGGAGCTTACATCTCGGCAAAGGTTAATGAAATCCGAACTTTTTGATATTACTCTTTTTTTATCAATTCACCAATGGTTTGATTCGAAAAAGGGAAACGGAAAAATGTTCGAAATTCTCATTAATCTATTGTTGATAAAAATAGTTTATAAATTCTCAATGATTAACATCCTAAGTTAAGTAAAATGAATATATTAAAAAATTAACCTGTAATGAACCTTTGGGGCAATACTCGGTGAGAAGACAGCAATGCGGTGGATCGACGCAGGCACCATAAAATCGTACGAGATGATCGTGCTGTAGATCTTTCATCTGTGACGGTAATGATTTTATGAGAAACGCAGTTACCAAGAATTAAAAAAAAAAAAGAAAGAAAACCACCAACGTTTTATTACTTTTCAGAATCGTCTACTCACCCTTTTTAACTCGAGTAGCAAAGGGCGAGAGATCTCCACTTTATTTCTCGGTATCAACTTGATGGCTACTTTCGAATTCTATAAGTAGAAAAAAAGAAATTGTGTGAAATAATTCAATAAATTTCAAGGGAAATTGGGTGAGGATCGAAAATGAATAAACCCTTAACTAAGGTTCGAGACTGTTCAACATGAACGCTACTCAAATAGAATATTCAAAGAATATTGCAAAATAAAATATTTGCAAGTAATGTTATCAGGGTGAAAAAAGAAAAAATATCAAGAACGTTACAAATATCGAGTTTTTATTACACAGTGACAAGACAGAGTTAAAAGTCTCCGATAAAACTTATTGGTGGGTTGGAATGTTTAAAACTATCCAATAATCCAGTACTCGATAATGTACGTCGACGCTGTTTTTCATTTCATTGCAGATATCAATTTTATCGTAGAAAGAAGAAAAATGAGAAAATGAGAAAATGCTAAAAAAAAAATTGAGTCTTCTTACACGATCATCTTGAATGTTATTGCGAGTTGAATGACTTACCTTGTAAATTCCTGTTAGTATGTAGACGTTTCTGTCGACACCACCAGGCAAACTGATGTTATCGTCCGAATAAACCGACTATAAAAGACATCGTTAAATACATCGTTAAAGGGGATCGTTATGGCAACAAGTTATAGTTTTATAAATATACATACAAGTTGGAGAAAGATGAACGATAAGAGCAAGAGTGAGGAAAAAAAACCGAGAAACATGAAGAATTATAAGACGAAATAAAACAGGGAGATGAGAAAATGTCCAAACTCTGAACATGAAAAGATCCATCATTTCAAAATTTAGTTCGTAATAACGCATTAATTTTATTAAAATGGTTGCAACGTTATTATTTAACTGAAGTTTGGAAGATTTTGTATTTTTAATATTATAATAAATATTCAAAAGCAACAATTTTTCAATCGTAAAAAATAAGTAATAATAAAATCGTTGTAGTCTACGAAAAATATATATATTTACCAATTGGCTGCCACGTTGCTTGTTCATCGTCAACGAATACATGGAACCCCTCGTCTTGCCATTAGTCACGACTTTAACATCTTCCCAATAAACCTTCCATGTCATCGATGCAATTTCTGCCTCCAACTTGTAATGTCTGTAGCCAGCAGAAATTCGTATTATAAATATTTAAGAATTCATGTGTATCACGAATAAAATTTCAAAACAAAACAAAAAACACCTTGTTTATCGTAATAAAGCAATTAAAGGAAAAATTCAATAGAACAAAAATAGTCCATACACTAGCAAATCATTTATTTGGTTCGCTAGTTAGTTCATAAATTCGAGGCAACTGGCGAGGGATCTATTATCTAGAATTATAATTATTCATAATTGTGACAACTCAATGACATCAATTTATAGAGTGGATTTCTGCCCGGTACAACACATCATGAACACGTACGATAATTTTAGTATTAATACAAATGATGTCGAGAATATGCAATTTGTCAATGAGCCACAGATGTCCTTGACACTTTTCAGAGCACAATATATTTGAGTAACAGACAAAGAGGGAAGAGAATATGGACGTAGAAAACAAAACAAAATAAGTGAAGTGTACATATGTGTTAACGCAACCCAGCATATTACGGGGATGATGGAAAATTGAAAAAATAAAATCTCAACCTTTGATAAAATAGTTTAGAAATAAACCCAAGGAAAGTGTATCCAAAATTGAAAACACTTTAGTAATTAGGGCTCGCAATTTTTTATCTTTTTAGGTCTTTGTTAGACGATTTTTGATTAAAAAACTGTCATCAGCATGTTGCTCTGCTCGTTTTGAATAAAGACCCAATTTAGATAAAGGTTTTCCCTGAACAACAAAATGCAGATGATAAAAATTTTCTCCATCCCTTTTTTTATGTCACGATAAACTTTTTTTCATTTATTTTCACGCTTAACGAACTAAGGATATTTCAAGCGAAATTAATGAAAAAAAAGACTGTCACCGTCGATAGTTGCAACATTTACAGTCTAGATATTCTGTATGCATTGAATGCATTATTACAAGCACTGTTATTGTTCCGTCAATATTGTGGTCATCTGGAGAAGACGTAGAACCCACTACGAATGTGAATATATCGGTCGTTTTTTTAGATTGGAAACCGTTCAAAATCCATTTTAAACAATAGGATGGATATGATAAATAAATACGAATGTCCTAGACGAACGAGATTGAAAAAACGTAGTCAGTTTTTTGAAGAAAAGAAAAATATTAAATTGGTGTATAACACATAAATGAAGAGAAACACGGCAAATATACTGAAGAAAAAATGTATTCCGCTAAGTAGGATAAAAGCACACGAGATGAGCATGTAAAAAGCTGGCAAACAGCTACGTAAAAAATTCAGAGACCGTAACTCATCATCAACTCTGGAAAAATAAACCCGCATACAAAGCTTTAGATGGTGGAATTTTTTCTACGAACTCTCACAATGCTTTACAAGCCTAAAAAAATATTTTTTCTATAGTCAATTTCTCAAACAATGTCGAAAATTTTGTGATAGACTTTTGGCCGTGATATAAAATTTTCTTTCGCGGCCTCGAATATCGAACTAACCTTTCTAAAGAAAATATAGTACTACATGAATAGAATTAAAATTGAAAAAAATTATCATTACAGATTAGAATCGGGTGACGGCTTTGAATTTTGGGCGATTTCCATTGTGCAGAATGTAAATTTTCACGATAGTAAAATAAATTGTCGAATATGTACGAAAAAAAAATTATATTTACGCAGTCATTTCATAAGTTTCTTACTATATTCATTATTCCTTTCGTTTAACACGACCATTTTTGACAATTCTCTGTTATAGAATTGGTGGATCGAGAATGATGAATGGAAAAACACAATGACTAGTCAAGCAGCTCCAGAGCGTTTTTAAAAATATTTTATATAGAGTATTATTAATGAAATTACTCCATTACAATCCGCTTATTTCTGTGAAAATTTTACGTATGTAGCTTTTTCTACGGAAGCTTAATGTTAGCTTGAATTGCATGAACTTTGATCTCGTAGCTTGAAATTTGGAATTAGTATGATAGCTCTATTACGTTAGTGCAGTGAGGTGTTTCAAAATGAAGTAATTACAACGATCCGATTCAACGTGGTACTTTGATTAAACAAGCTCATTGGGACTGTCAAACGTTGGATGCTGATGTATGTAATAACAGTTGACTGAAGTATCAATGAATATGGTGGTCGACCAAAACCCATTGGTTTGTCAATATAATCGTTGATATGTATCCAACATGCCGCTAGTACTGAATTTGGGTAGATTACCATCAAAGTAAGATGATGTTCATTTGTAGTGGATTATTTGTATTATGGAACGAAAAAGGATGTAATTTATGCCTAATTAGTGAACCACAGAGACAAAAATCTAAAATTTTGGCTTATAAAAAATCATTAAAAGGAGACACCGTAATTAGTGTTTTTGTATGATGAAAACAGTGAAGCCTCGCGTTCAAAATATTATCAGAACTGTAAAAAAAAAAAAAAACCTGATCTCTGGAAAATTATGATTACGAATAATCTTTTGCTAGTCTCAATTTCCAAGTTGTATCGTAAATATTCTTGTTAAACATTCGGTGACTACTGTTTTTATTGGTGCTATAGAATCTTGAGAATTTTTTATATGCACAGGTCCGTTTGAATATTCGAAAAAATAAAGAAACCAGTCTTGTGAGATTTCCTAAAAAAAATCCACCAATCTAATAGTCAAACATATGCAAACGTATTTATGGCGTACAGTCATCAACAAGTATTAATCCTCCTTCGCCAGAAATTATTGCCAATCGTTCTATTTTATACACTTCATTTGGTACGTGTATAAAAATATATCACAGTTCACCACAACGAAGATTTGATTACCGTATATACACACGGATATACGAAAACGGGGATGCATGGAACAGACACACTCTATAAAACATCGGTTAGACTATATTATTGATATATTTTGAACTTGAGTGCTCGCGAGTTTAGAGTTTATTGCAAGATGCATGTATAGATTGTACCGGCGTGATCGTCCAAACACAATTATTTTTATTTTGTAGATAAAAATTATTGGTCACTTTTTAACTCTGCATAAAGTTTTAATCCTCCAACTGCACACTGGTGGGAATCTGCACCACTAAATCAGCATTTTTATGGTTTTTGTATAAAACACGATTTTAGATTCCCTTCTTTATGACAAATAATAATTTTTAATGATTTTGAATTTCAAAAGTCAGCCATGATCAATTAATAGAGATATTTTTAGAGATTTTTTGAGAGATATTTTTTGAGAGATATTTTTAGGGATAACAACACGAGCTGAGCCCAGTTAATTCTGGTCTTTGTGAACTTAGTCTAAACTTTAATCAAGGCTAACTCACCAAAGAGTAACGTTTAAATTAATCGCCATGTATAAGTGGGAGAATTTATATTATACTGTATAGCCACGTAATTCAATTAGTCGTGTATTCCTCAGTTATTGCAGCAGCGTTGAGTACCTCCTTAAACAAGACATAATAAGGACCAAGTTCCGGAACACGCACACGGCTAATGATATAGAACACTTAATGCTTCCTTTGACATTTTACTCCATATAATGTTTTCATATTCAATTTATAATCGGGACTGGTTATATTTACCCTAATATATGCGAAATGAAAAAATTAACACTGTCAACCATCGTTTGGATATGGAGTTTCAAGTTTTTAATGTAATTTGCAACTGTCAAAATAATATAAATAAACGAACTTGTATTTATTTTCACTCGAACGAATTATCCAATATTATTGTTTAATTATTTATAATTATTCACAGTTTTGTAAACGTCTAGAGAATTGTCGCGTAGAATAGAAACATATTTGAAAGAAATTTTTTTTTTAAGGTAACACACGTTGTCAAACTGTACTGCAAATGTTTCTACACCTTTTTATACATGACACGATCCATTCGACTAGAGTATTCCGAGCTCTGTGTGATGGCATTGTACTATGCAGCATCTTATGTAGATAAACATTTACATAAAAATGTGCATTACAGAACTCAGAGAGTTTCAAAGATCCGAGCCAACAATAGCATTCCCTTTTCGCGTAGAATTGTCGATTCAAGGCATTCAAAGTGGATGTTCTCCTAAAAGCTTCGCGTCAATATAGATTTCATAGCGCTCGAATCCTTTATCGATAATCCATATCCAGTATTCCGAATTTCCACTCCGGTGGCTTGTGCATCAGGAAAATAAATATGACAAAAATACGTTGAAAAAAATGCGAATGATATTTTAAAGAATGTATGATAAAATACCTAATTATTGGAAATCGCTCGAAGTGGACATGTACATGTAGGTTTCGAAAGGAGATTCAAATAAACTTTCCCAGGCATAAAATAAAAAAAAATATATTAAATAATTGAGAACATTATTGCGTCTTTCTAATTTTATACGACAAAGTAATCCTTCCAGAATACAAAGCGATGTATTGAAATTCAAACGAAGATATCAACTCTGATAAAAACTTTCATGAATTTTATTATTACTTGTGAAATTATTTGATAGATATTTCATAAATTGTTTTCTAATTATTGTTGAAGAGATTATGAATCGCAGTTATTATTTTTATTTAATCCTCTGCCAGCAATACTATTTTTTATTGATATTTTTAATTTGTACGATATCCATATAGTATTACAACTATTTATCAATTTGCATTTGCAATAAAACTGATCGTGAATTTTCGGAAATAAAGTTGACAGATGAAAAAATAAAATATATAGCGATTTCTATTCAACTTCGGACCTAATTTGTCTACGAAATGTTATCACGGATCAGATGGAATATCTGTCCGAAACTGGAATTAGAAATTCTCAAATGATTTGTGGACCGTGTTGGACAGGTATAATATATACCGGGTAATAGTGACGAAAATTATTATCCTTGGTTACCGAAGTCAAATGAGTTCTTGCTACTTCTATCCATTTCTCTCTCTCTTACTCTTTCTCTCTGGGGACTGGACAGGGTCGAGCCTTTTCAAGTTCAACCGAGAGTTCAACGATACTCTAAGGACATATCAAGAAACACAAAAGTAACTCAAAATTTATTTAATTAGAATTTAAGATATTATCCTGACCAAAAAAAAACGGAGAAACAAACTTTTCACAATGTTTTTCTCTTTGCGAAAAACATTTACAAGTGATCGCGCGATTAGAACAGCAATTGGTTACTGTTGATTTTACGGTAGGACTAACAATTCATCATAACGTTTAAAAAAAGTTACATTACTCAATATCATTTACATGAAACTCGGCTGTGTGAATCGAATGTTTTGTAACAATTTAGTAGTCATTGATCGGACTATTTCAGGCGATTCTGATATTCGACTAAAAAAAACTTTTGACGTGCTGGGAACTATAAAGCTTTTAAAGCTTTAAATCGCACATTATTTGATAATGTGCAAGTAGACACGTGCAAAGTTTCAGACTTTTCCAAATATGTACTATAGAGCCAGGCAAAAATAAATACTGCTTTGGGTCCTGATTTCCATTTAAATGACATGAGAAAATTTAACGTACTTTATTTATTCATTTGCAAACTTTTTCCATTTTGTCCTTAACAAAATTCGTAAACATCCCGAATAAGGGACCACCTTAATATCTTTTCTTCTCTTTTCTATATACAAAAATCTGTTGGCGAAAAAACTTTGTTTTTATCTCGGTATGACATGACTAACCAATTATAACTCGAACATTACTCAACCGAATTTAACAGAACGAAATCTCATGATGATAAGTTTCAGTCTGTAAGCATTCCACCATATATAATTTTTCTGGAAATACAAAATTTCAATGTTTTCAAAACAATGAGAATAAGAAGCAGCTTGAGTCTCAATTTAGAATAAAAAAAAGCTATTTTCGTGAGGTGATGAAAACGTGATAATTTCATAACTGTCAATACTTTATTGATAATAGTTCTCCAGATTATTTTTGTTTCAAAATAATCGAAAAAAAAATATCATTAAAATGGGAATAAAATAATAATAATTCAATCACGAATTAATCATAAGTAATAAATTGTTTAAGAAGGATCGAGGGTTACGACGCTGCAAACCGGGAGACATGAAATTTTTATATTATGTAAACGATGTAAACGAACGCCCGATGCACTCATTCCCAGAATTTTAACAATATTCTTTCGTATTTCTTCAAATTGAGAAGTCAAAGATTTTTAGTTACCTTAGGGAGAAAATCCATCGAAATATCAATAATCACATTCTTGCTGTTTATGCATCCAAGTGTAGAGAAAAAACTAATCTTTATGTGTACTAGTGGCAATACTATTTTTTTATAATCCATTGTGATGCTATTCGACACGTATGTCGATATATCATGCGTGAAATTGAATGAGACACCGATTTGCGGATCGCACATCGAGCGTCCGTTTCCACCGAGCGTTCAGCCATTACTGTGTTGATCAACAGTCCCTCTCTTCCCGCGCCAACGCGGCTATTCTGTGTTTACCACGCCACGAGGTTCAGAGAAGTCCCCGCTGCGGCGCTCATCCACTCCCTCACCGCCTATCCTACCGCCGCGCGGTAAGCCGGGCCCGTTCTCTTCATAAGCTCATAAATAAAACTGTATGTATGGAGCATTGCGTTACGCGAATGTTTCGATTTCCGTCAAAAACGGAAGAATTAGTACTGATATATTTGGCATGGTCAAGTTCATGCGAATGGCGAACCTTACCTCACTTTACTATGATTTTCGAGTCTACGAAGATTTTATTCTTTAATTTTTATTTTTTCAGACTAATTATTCATTACGATTATGGCATATCAGAATCAATCCCAATTAAACGAAAAATGTAAAGTATCGATAGAAACTAAAATAGCTGAGAGTATTTATTCATTCGAGCTTTTTTTATCCCGACGAACTTCTCGATCTTCCTTTAATCAATTATAAAATTCATAGTAAATTGGAACACATCAGAGATGAAGAACTTTTTTTTAAATCGTGTCACCGTATTTTCATCAACAAAACTCCTTAGCAACGGAGCCAGGGCCTACTTCGTTTCGTACGTCGAATATATTTGATGATCTTACATAATATTGTTTGTTTCATCTCAACTTGGTTTCAATGTATTATTTTTGGATATCGCGTGAAATACTCAATCGCTATTTCTAACGTATCACTAATATAGTGTGGACTCTATACCTAATCTTTCATGCAAGATTTACACACTCCATAAAAAATAAAACTAAATTATCATTCGAACAGCAGTTTTTTAGTTTTCTTGGATCGGGACAAAATTATTATTAATATCATAATAATATTTAAAAAGATATCTGTGGCTGGAGGCAAAGCCGCGGGCGCATCTTGTATATATGTATAATATGTTTGTAAACATAAAATATCTGTGGTTCGCGCAAACCTTTTATCGCCTCGAGTCTCGATATATCTTGGTTATTTCGTCTCTCCTGAGATGGTCCTCATATGTTTAAGTCTCGTATATTGGCTCGAATCTTTACCTTGTTTTTTTATATTTATTTTTCGTTCTCGAAGCAGCCCTTTAAAAACACCTCAGTACAGGCACTGTCGCCTCTCTTTTCCTCTCTCTCCCTATCCTTCGTCACCTTTTCTCTTTGTTTGCCTCCTTGGAATCTTCTATTTTTTCTACCCAAAGGAACCAAAAACGAAAAAAAAAGAAAATCGCAAAGTCGTCGCGAGGTACAATAGGATTATATACCATCAATGGCACAGCGAACAGGGCGATAAAAAGCAAAAAATTTCGAGACGCAGAATCGTGCTGAGAATGTGAGCAGAATTCTGACTCCAATGAATAACCCACTAAAGTGTACTTGGATTCTTCGTAATTTCTTATCCAGCTTTCTTTCTCTTTGTTTTGTTCTTTTTTTTTCTTCTGTTTGTCACTCACTCTCTCTCTCTCCCTGCAAGTTATTTTCAACTACATGGCATTGTTCTTAAAAAACATCAAGAGATTTTCTTGTACATTTTAGAGAGGAGAAAAATAGAAAAAACTCGCATATACGCGCCGTACACGGTACAATTGCTTTTGTGGCTCTGACATGAAATGACTATCGACCGTTCAACTATTGTTCAGCGTCGATATGTATATATATATAAACATATATACATGAATATGGTTAAATATATATGCAAACGAAAAACGAAGTACAACATTGTCATCACTGAAAAACCAATCTGGCAGTGTCAACTAAATTCATTTTGTTATTCAACAATTTATTAATCCGACTATTATTTAATAGGAGTACACAAATTGAAATAATGTGAACAAAACGTATGATTAAAATACTCACCAAAAGATGTGCTTAATAATGATGACATCATTTAGATAAGTCTATGGTATATTTATGGCTTATTACGACATATTCATTTCTATCTAAGAAATCTTTTGTCCTTTTGATGAAATATTTTGTTGGAGGATATGTGTTCAACAGTAATTAAATTATCTCCTTCGTTGATCTATCTAATCATGTTTTCACAAACTCAACCAAACATTTTGTATCATCTCGAATATATTCATTGGAAACTTTTCAACTAAATAAATTCGACACTAAGAACCAAATTACAAGATTTTCAACACAAACAGTTTTCAGTGTCAAAATCTTTTGTTAAATTTTACTGAACTAACAAATTTTCTCGTGTAAACGACGTTCGATTGTAACCCTTTCTCGTGGAATATTATATTTCAGTTATTTACATAATATATGTATTTTATTATTGAGTAAATGGATTTTCCAAAACCCTTAAAACGAAATTTTGTTGATTCATTAAAAAATTTAGCGACTGGACCGAGTAATAGTGTTTAATACTTACAACCAAATATAATTTACGAAATACAGAAAAAGCTGTTGATTTGGCAATTAAATCTTTATCCTTCGACTGATCAACTGTTCAATCGATAAATTTATTATTTACAGTATAAATTTTTTTAGTTCGAGAAAATTCTGTTTTGCCAGTGTTCCTTTTTTTTTTTGATATTTTTATTACGTCCAAAGTATTTCGTATATATTTTCAGGAAGTTCTAGACATTTGCCATAACTTGAAAATCTTCAGAGTTTTATGAAACCTCATGCGAAACAATGGAATAATGGAAATGTTCGAATCTGTTGTAAAAGTGAGTCGAGTTTTTTGACATATAAAAGCTCTTATACAACGCCTGGCTGGATGCGTTTAGTTGCAACTTTTTGCGGCACAAAACTTTTCTTGTCTATTTGTTTCTGCTCATTAACTGTTTTTACTGTTCATTATTTTCTTTCTACGTAATTTTTCTGCGACAAAAAATTATTGTACATAAAAAAATGAATGTTTGTGACTCACCGATATATGATGACGGAAACAGCCACGAGACCAACAACGATGGAACTTAGAACAATCGATAGTATCGCGTAACCAGGCAAAGCTGTTGATGAATAAAAAATATAAAAAAATGATAACGTAACATGAAAAAAACGTTGTTTTTGCCCGCTCGAGAGAGATTAAAAGGGTTGTTATTACAAGTTTGTCGTTTTTTCTTTGCTCGCAGTTATATATGAGAGATTGGCTGTGCTTACAATTATCGGGACAGAGGGAACCATCGAATCCACACTTTGGAGTATCGGGTGGTGGCTCAAGCCTTCCACCAGACCAATGTATACGCTTTCCGGGCACGTACTCCAGCGTCTTATTTGCTCCATAATAATTAGCGACGATCTGGAACATCGATATTAGAATCCTTTTTTATCGATTTTCATTACGTACTATTTTAGTTAATTTTTTCTGCTTTTTCTTTCCTCCAAGAACAAAATATTTATCCTTTCGTCTTTTCAATTTCCAGCAAATAGCAGTCGTTTTTTGGTACATTCTTTAACTTCATTTTTATTTTTCTAGAAGTAGGCAACAGACTATTTTTTTCGTGCATTTTTCTCTATATTGCAAAAACTTAGTAATATAATAAACTATAACTGTTATGACGAAGAAAAAATATTAGTTATGATATATTTTTTTTTCAATTATTTAACGAAATTAAATATACTTCGAATTTCGAAGTTTCCGGGTCCATGTCCAGCAGCGAGTAGTCAGCTATTCTGTCGCCATTCTCGTCGATATTTACATCTCCAGTTATTCCTGCAGAATTATAAAGAAACAAATGGAAAATGGAAAATTAATAGATCATTCTTTCTCTCATTACCATTCGCGACAACATACAATTGAACAACGTGACTTAACCATTAGTGTGCTATAACTATTTCGCTTTGAATTAAATGCACAGTAAGGGTGCCACACCCGTTCGACATGAAATTTCTCATTTATTGGTTTGTGATTGACGTATTCAATTATTTATTTTCTTAATGAAGAACTCTCTAGATCCGAATTCACGTGATTTTTATTCCTTAAAAGCGCCCCTTCCGGAGACTTTTAACGTTTTTTCTATGACAATTTTTTTTTTTTTTTTCCATATTATTCCAAGGACATGAAAAATTATCAAATGCCGAACTTTAAACTTCAGTCGTGTTTTTACGAAGAAATAGTGGTAACATTGAGCTTCTCAGGGTGGCCCTTCAAGATGTTATTCTTCCACACAGTAAACGATGAAATCGTGGAAAGAATCAAATAGGAATGAAAGGAAAAAGAAGATCAAGCAGGCAATGTAGAAACGCCGAATCGTTCTTTCTCAACGAGGCAACGATCAATCTTGGATCGTAACAAGGGTCAATAAAAAAACAGAGCTGTAAAAATTCGTGATTCCTTGCTACTACAAGGTGTACCCGTATTTTTGTTACCGAGAGCTAGCCATTTTTATCTTTTTTTCATTTCCCTCATTTTTTCCCGCTTCCAATTATTTTTTTCTATTCTTCCACTTTTTATTCCGTTCTCTTTTATATTGCAATCCTCGCTAGTGCACAAAACCAAAAATTAGTCTAAAGGGAACATTGATGTTCGATTAAATTGAAAGTCACAAACAATCGACTCACGTCGCTTACATCAGTTCCACAACCTATATGTAACTGAGTATTCAATTTTTAATTAATTATTTTCGTCGTGTCATTATAGGTCGAAATTGTACGGTGAATTATTCATCGATCACGTATCCCTCTCTTTAAACTACTGTTCGGTTCCACTTTCCACTCTCCAACAAAGCGAATATCCGTTCGTTCAAACTGACAGGTGAATTTGTCAATTTAACGAGACACTGTTATATGATTTAAAAAAAAAAAATTAAAAAAAAATTATCGTACTCATCAATTAAAAGAGAACGGTTTGACCGAATAATGTTTGGAATGAAGATTGATTAATCGTTGAAATGATTTTCTATAGACATGGCAATCATCATAAAAGAGAATTGAATGTGTGTTTGTCACAAGCATTTTCATCGATAGAGATATCTCAACCATTTTTCCTACCCAGAAGTGAAGTTTTAACAAAAACTTACTTGAAGTTTTAACAAAAAACAAAGCAATGAATGTGATTACGTTTTTCAGTCGTTTGGGATTAGGGGTTGATTGTGTTTAAAGATATATTTATGAATAGTTTGGAGACATATTTGGGAGCTAAAAGTCAAAAAATCATAAAGCCACGTGTTTGAATACGTCTGTTGGCTGTTTGGCTTTGAGGATCCGATTGAAAAAGGAGAAAGCAATGAGACTTGTGCGATTTTCAATTATTTTTACATGGGACATTATTTTTTTTAATTATTTTTATTAACTTTATGATCGTCAGAATATTTTGACCTATAGCGCTGGTTTATTCGTATGATGAAATAGCCTTGCAGCCGAGGACACAGGTAGTGTAGACACATATATCACAACAGGACCACAGTATCGATATATTAGGAGAAACAGTAGACCATAGCAATTGTGGGCGAGCCAAGCAAGCCTGACATTGCTGTCTCGCCCATCAATACGCGAGAAATCGAGCGGTGGTACAAATTTAACCCTCTCTCTCTCTCTCCCTCTACCTCTTCCTCCTCCCTTATCCTTCCTTTCTCTCTTTCTTTCTCGCTCTTCCTCCCGATATGGCTAACGGTGCTTATATATTCCACGTTCCACTCGAGATTGTAATTAATTGTACTACATGAAGCAATGTGCCACTTCCGATGCATTATTTGCTTTAGAATTTCGCTGCAACCGGAACAAACATTAACGCTAATGTAAACCGAAGTTTGTTTGTTCGAAGTGATATTAAACATCACTTCGAACAAATTGCTACATCAGATTTACATCGCTGTTCATATTAATGGTAATCGAAATATTGGTACAAAACATATGTCAATTTTGATCACATTTAATAAACCTTGAAAAATAAATTACTAAGTGCCATTGGATTGAGAAAAACAAAACAAAATACATTTTTCTTAATTTTGTTTTCGAGTCTAAATTTTTTTGTAATTCTTTATATGCTCCAATTGTTTGGTCGTAGAAAAAAAAAAATTACAAATCTTCATCAACCTTGACGATTTTGAAAGCATTTTAGAATCTGGAGTCTTAGAATTTTTGATATGTTTGTGTAAATAAAAATGAGTCAATATTGTGTTTCACGAATAACGAAAATAAATGAGCACACGTAAGTATTTGCGACTGACCTTTAAAGCTTTTACCCCACATCCTCCTGGTCAGGGTACCACCGTCCAAGTTGATGTCTCCAGGTTTTTCGGGTAAGCTTTCCTTAAGAGCAAGGGCGTAAAGCAAAACCGCATCGTAAAATGCGGTCACGAATGTCGAGACGGAACTATTGCCAAACGTGAAATTGTATTTGCTCTCGGCGAGAGATTTAACCTCCCGGGAAAAATTCAGGTACTCTTGATTGTCCGGTGTTCGTGCAGTTACTGTTAGCAACGACTGATAAGCTTTTCGAGCTTTCTCATTTCTCTCATCACTGTCAGTCTCAACGTGCCACGGTTCTTTCGAATTGTTGTCACTGAAATATCAACAAAATACCAATTCACTATTCTATACTTGACGTTTTATCATTGAATTATAAATTAACCGATCGCGATGGGTGTGTGTATCGCTTAGGCGATCTCCGAAGTTAAGCAGCTTCAGGAGAGGTCAATACTTAGTGAGGTGACTGTTCACCAATGCACCGACGATTCACGTTTAAATCATTAAGTAAGACGGAGCTTTTATCAGTTTCTGATGATGCTAAACAATTCAGTAAACATAATAATCACGAGTTTTTCACAGTTTCTTTTAGCTCTCGTTAACATTCGATACACAAGGACATTAGAAAAGAGTGACTGCGGGCGAACTGTGGAGGAATCTCACAGAGACAAGAACAGGAAGAAAGCTCGTGAAAAGTCCATACGCAAAATCAATGAGGATAAAAGAAAAATAATAAACAATAAATGCAATTTTCGTTAGAATACTGGGGTGTGGGTGTGTGTGTGTGTTTTTAAAAAATATTTTTCCATAAACGTATCGTTGCTGTAGCTTTACTCATTTAATCCTAGAAGCAAATTGAAAGTCGAAAATCATAAAGCAACGAAACTTTTGCAGATACAAATCCAGAATCGATGATTTTTTATGAATTTAAAATAATTCCAGTGAAAATAAGTCGTAATCTGTTTTCATCGTCATAATAAATGAAAAATTGAAATGTAGGTTTATATTTATCTATCGTGATACCAGTATGGAAATTTCAAATCATGATTTCTTTTGTTCGTTCCATTAGCACCCACTCCAATGCTCGTACACGTACAATTCTCACATCCATGGAATGACGTACTCGAGACAGAATCGATAATCCTTCGTTAACGGAGAGCAAAGATCTCATACAGGGCACCATAATATCGCCAAATGTTTTGACAAGAGCGCAAAATGAATTACATATCGATCACGTACATTTCTTCACTCTGTCTTATTTTTTTTGCCTATTTCTTTCATGTTTAAATGTGGTTCAGTGCCGTTCCTATCTTTAAACACTTCATCCATCGATGACATGTTGCTGTTTCGTAATTAATCGTATTTAAAAAAAAAAAAAGTATTATCCTTGAAATACTGTATATCAATTATCGTAAAATTATATTTTTTCATACTTCAAATTTTCAGGTTGGTTGTACTTGTACGTCAAATTATTTGGTTACGATTAGAAGAAAATTATTTTTGTATCAATGAGTTATTTATTTTTTAACCATCATTTGTTGCTGATTGTTTTAATATGATTGAGTAATGACTTGTAAAGTTTAAAATTTTTATAAAATTTTGAAAATGCATTTAAAAAACACGTAAATCGAGAAAAAAAAGCCAAGGGAAATATTAATAACGTAAATAGGAAAGACTCACCTGGACGACAGCTCGATGGAAAAGAAAACGTACTCTCCAGAGTCGACCATTCCAAGCTCTTCAGCTGCCAATAATATTTCTCTTATGGTTGTAGCGTTGGCACACATGACAACAACTGGAACATGAAAAACGAGAGAGGAATATACATAAAAGAGTAGAAAAATTATCGATAATTCTACAGAAAAAAGTACACAGATTATTTTTTTTTCGAAAAATTTATCGTTTAACGCGAATTACATCACAAAATAATCCATTTTTTTCGCCGATGTTAAACGTCGTATTCAAGGAAATGAGAGATTTAATAAAAACGAGCTAGGGTATTCAGCAAATGTAAATTATAATTATAAAAACAATGGAACTTTAATTTTAATCTACGTCAAGTTACAGCTTTAACCAATTAGAGGATGATTGAAAATGAACATATTTCCTGCAGGATGTAGAGAACGTGTAAGAAAAATAGAACGACGTAAGATGATTAAACTCGTCACAGAGATCCAGTAACGATAAAACGAATAAACGATACCTTCGGGAAATGAAGACTCGTGTGCGAATTGAAGGTAATAGAGAAATACAAAAGGGAGTGTAACACACACGTCTGCCATACGTTTATGCAACGAATCATAGCAAATATTGAATACAATCATTCTTTATTATCATGTAACGACAAGTGTAGACAAAACGAAGTGAATCGATGTGACTCAAACTTTCTCAACTCGGTCTCACGGCTAGCCCGGAAGAAAAAAAACAAGATTTAATCCACGGCAGCTTTAGACGATTTCGACATATTCTCACCTTTTTCTCATTTGTCTACAAAATATTTGTTGGAGCTGACAAAACATATTTAAAAAATTGGAATATAAATTTTCAAACATTTTTAACAATATAATATTTTTTCGTTGAATATTTATCATTCGGATATAGAAAAATGTTGACGGAATGAGTTGGATATAAAATCAGCTTTTTTTTTTTTCCAAGTAACAATTTCCATAATATTTTTTTTTTTTATCCACGATAAAAGGTTAAAAAAAACTTTTTCCTCAAATTCTGCATGATAAGCATGCACGCGAGTTGAATATCCTCGAACTCGTCTTTAACAATTGATGGAACGCTCAAAGGAGCATTTTTCATCCTCTCGTACCAAAATGGACTTAGAAAGTGGATTCACGAGCCAGGGTTTTTCGGGAACATAGAGGACCTACAAAAAAGAGTCTAGGGCGCGTCCTTAAATGTGTCGGCGCGAGAACCCTCGTCTGCTATAAACGGTGAGAAGTTAAGGACTGTAATAGAGGATATAAGTGGCAAACGAGCAACGAACAGTGGCTGAATATCGAGAGATAGGGAAATGATGGCCGTAAAAACGTGTAGCCGATATCTCCAGGTTATTTCCTCCTTTCTTTTTCTCTTTCCACCGCTCATTCTTTCGCTTTATCACGGATGATTTTCTTTCTCATTACTTTTCCTCTCTGTTTTTTGTGTCGTTCTCTTACATTTTTCTCTCTATTATCCATTCTGTCTTTTCATCACTTCGATTGTCGCTTCTGTTCATTTTTTTATTCTCACCTTTCTCTACTAATATCTTTCTCCTTTTATATTGACTATTATTCCATATCCTTTTACGTTCTTCCTCCTTTTCCCTCTAATTCTTTATATCCTGAAGGGACATTGATTTATTTCCGGCCATTTCTCTGCAAAGTTTCCCTTTGGCATTGTTCTCAATTTTGAAGGAACATTCGTCCATTCTGGACACTTGAAAGGGAAAGATCGTAATTTCAACAGAAGAGGGAAGACGAGAAGACGTGGATCCATTCACGTATCATTATCATGAGATGTAAAAAAAAGCTACTGGCTCAATATCCAAGTCTCCCCGTCTACACTGCAACATATTTTTTTGCCGGAAAAAATAGGGATGTTATCGCCAACGGCGATACACATTACGAACAACATATGTATGTCCACGAAATATGTGGATGCCGCTCAGAATAATGGGAAAGAAAATGAAAAATTGTTCACCAAAATTCCAAAATATTTGGGTGGATACGTGCAACAAAAAAGTTTTCAAAGTTATTGGCCAATTCAACAAAAATTCGGTGCAGCCAAACGACAAAATTTTGATGCAACAAAAATCATTTTAACAAACTCATTTAATTATTTCACCCAACGATGCCATTCAGTCGATTTGATCATTGAGATTCAAACGAATATCTCGTTGAAACAACTAAAAATTATGCGTAAGCAAAAGAAATGACACGAGTTCATGTGTTGTACATAATTATTGACCCGTGATCCGAATGATGTAATTAATTAATCAAATTAAAACATGTATAAAACATCAAAAGAGATCACTAATCAGCCCGTCACAACACGTCCAACAAGCTACCTACAAAAATCAGAAAGAGAGAATCCGAAAGAAGATAATTGACAAAAATATGACAAGAACGAATAATCGTTTCTGTTCTAAAGAGAACTTAGATCAAAACCGAAACGTAACAACGATTACGATCTTTTAATAAAAAATAAAAAAAACTACTGGGCCGAGCTACAGCTGCTACCATCTAAAAATAATCAATGTCCGGCAATGTTATTATTGAACAACAATGACACTATAGTTGTTCGACCAAAATTATTTTGTTACATGATTTAATTAGATGAACAACATCATTTACCATTCAACAAAAAACAAAGAAAAATTCACCATTTTTCATCAAGCGAAATGCTTTCAGTTCGATGGACAATGTTTTTTGTCTTCTTTTTTTTCCAGGTGCGTCTTAATTTATTCGTATAGATGATTTAATATTTGTTATTAAAAATTTGAACAAGGTAAATTAACGAAGTCTGTCAAATAGGTGGTTGCAGGAGACGTGGTATAAATACTAATATAATTGAAGCACCCCTCGATCGACTAATTGAAATATTTGATCATTTCAATGAATATTCAATCAACTTCCACCAAGGCTTCGTTTAATTAGCTCAATATTTATCTCATCAGTTTGTAGCAGAGATTTCATTAAATGTTTCTTGACTTTTCCTCCCTGTACCAAAATGACAAGCAAAAATAACCCATGCGGTTTACTTTTAATTAGAATGTCAACGACTCAACTCGTGTTGCGTCAATAGTATGGAAAACCAAAAAACGAAATGAAAATATTTAGGCAATATACAAGAGATAATTGTCGCATACATTCTTGCGCTCGTCCAAAGGAGGACAGTCTTGAGTCGTCTCCAAGCTATGCATTCGTCATTACGTGTCGTGAAACCCTGTCCCAAGGCATAAACATTTATATACCACGAATCGTTAAGGAATTTCTCGACTTTTATGCCTCTCATACAAATGCAAATTTCCCTTCAATATGTGCATAAAAAAAAGCATTTGTAAACTAATTTAAAATAACACATATACATCACACGTAAATCTGCATATTGAAATAAACCAGTCGATTTTCTCTTTGTTCAAATTTTCATCGTTTTAACTTCATGTTCATTGAATTACTAATGTCCAGTGTACGTTTTTACATTTAACGCTTTATTACATTGAATTTCGATTGTATTCTCATTTTACAATCGATCGAATTGTTTTCCATAATTAATAGATTGGAACCTTTATATTAAGGTATATAAAATGACAGTACTATTGATTCATATATATATACATTTTTTTTTTAATCATTTCAACTTACAAAATAATACGATAAAGTATTGAACGAGTAACCAAATTGTGCACATGCACATACTTAAAAATATGTATATATATATTTATATGACGTGCACCTCCAAAATGTAGGGAAAACGTGCTTAACATGGAAAAAAGGGAATGTATATTAATTTGTCATTTTTCAATGTCACCATAAACAGCTGATAACATTTTTTTCAAGTTCAATCAATATCACGAGTGATCATACGAATTTCAAATGTCAAATTTAGTTTATATGAAATATCAAGAAGTAACCTACCTCGATATTCAACTTAATAAGAATGAATTGGGGTAAGAGTAATTTTCCAAATTATTATGTGCCTGCTGAAATAAAAATCTGAAAATAATACAGTTTTTTTTATCAGAGTGGCAACAGAATTGTAAAAGAAAAATGAATACATTTAAACGAAAGAGCAAAATATGTTACCCAATTGGCATCACTGAACGCCCAGGAATACGTAAGAAGAAAAATTCGTGCTGAGGAAAAAGAACGAGCGAGAGAAAGAGAGAGAGAGAGAGAGAAAGAGGGAAGATGATTGACACTAAATTTGTGTATCGAAAGAGTGCGAAGAGATGTGAAACCGGGGCCTGAGCAGACGGAAGGGACTTACCCCAGATTCGTCCGAGGATCTCGTTTACAAGCCCGTGATCTACGGCAAACAAAATAATATGAGATGAGAGGTTCGAACGATCGGAAGGTTGTAATGGGGGAGAAAAAGCAAGCAAAAGGCTTGCGGTCCTATTAAAAATATTATTCAACCTTTCTTCTCATTATGCTGGGAGGAATAAAAAGCAAACCATTGTAGAAGCTTTCTGGACGAGAAACTTTCATTCGTTTGATTTTTTTGTTTTTCTAATTTTTTTTACTTTTATTATTTTTTTTTTATTCCGCGGGATCTGATGTAATATGTGTATGTATACAAGCGAGTGAAAAAGAAAGTTATGCAATTATTCCTGAATGCTTGGTGGTAGAGTAGTCCACAGATCTCGGTTATCCTCGGCCACATGGGAGACACAATTATTCGGGTGCATTCTGCCGTAAAGTTTCCATAGCGGAATAACCTAATCACATATTCATACGAATGCGTAATGCTGGTACGAACACGTGCGGTATCGTATTGTTTAGAAGAGACAATTATTATGAAATTGAGCGTAGGGCGCAATAAGGGACAAAATGCATTTCGTCGTAGAGGAAATGCACAAAGAAAAAAAAAGAGTTACTCCAAACTTTTCGACACATCCCAACCGGCTAATGAAATTATCTTATGAAGTGCTGCTCTTTCTCTCTTCGGAAGAACTTGGAAGACAAAAGGTCGAGCCAGAAGTTTCATGGCTAACTTTGAATTCCGACTATACAAAAAGCATGAAGGTCGCATGATAAACTTTATTACAAACGTTGGTTTATCGTATAATATTCCCAAGCGACCAGTTTTGCCGTTTAATTAAATCTTACGCGTGGAGTGACTCGTTATCCGCAAATTATATCGTCCAACGACCACACGACGTGTATTCGAGCGAGCAGAACGAGCGTCGTGTGTTTAGGGGAACAGGTTCCGCCGACTGGATATAATAATTTCGATACAGAAATTTTCATGTTATCACGGAAGAGAAAAATCGACTGAACCACTTAATAAATCGACTATCGGTTCGGAAACCTTTCATTTAAAACTATTTTGTTGGTAAGCCCCAAATGAGGGTTTAACTGAGTTAAGTGCGATCTATGATGAGGCATGAGTCCTGGAATTCTGCGATAGAACGAGTTATTTTCTTGAGAAAATATCGATGACTTACTTTTTCACCCAACCAATTTTTTAGGGGAGTGTAACCCCGAACGACTACAATTACGGGGTTGACTATAATTAAATTTGAATCCACAACTCAAATACAATTCGCAATCATAATTCGTGAGATAAAATATTAAGAACTGGGAAAATCCGAATTATAAAGTTTCATTCCAGAGAATTTTTTCTTCATCTACGTCCGTTTAACCATTCAAGTCACATCGTCCAACCTATTACTTTTTATTTTTATCCATTTAGTTAACGGTCAACCTTAAAAACAAATATCGGATTTTCAGTTTCTAAACAATAATGTGACCAGTCATTATTATGATAATTGCATAAACATGACAAATAAATGAATACTTGAAATCCGTACTTTTCCATCGAAAAAATTCATTTTCTACAAAACGACCCTGACGTTTCACTTAAATTTACGTTTTCAACCTTCGAGTTCAGATTCGTAAGAAGCACCTTCGGAAATGCTCGATTAACAAATTTCAAGTCGATCGCACGTAAGTGCGATGTATGGCTCAAAGAGTCAATTCACATTTTTACGTGGTGCCATAGTTAAATAATTCGTATTAGTGTAAAATCATTAGTTCTACAAAGCTCCGAATCGTTGCGAGCACGAGCTCGATCGAGCGAGTCGATTGCGACACATGTGGCAATCGAACAGGTATAACTAGCCCTCAATTTCGCCGTTGATTACACAAAAATTGAATACTGACTAAAGTTTCGAGGGAGCGTTGACCAATTGTTCCCATTTCAGTGCCTTAGCAATGACAGTTCACGAATAGTACGTAGCCAAAAAAAAAAACAGGCACATAGCATTCATTTATATACATATGAATTTTATCGATACATATAACAAAGTAAAAGAAAAATTGATTCCATTAAAATAAAAAATAAAATTAGTAGAATCCTTTCAAGAGATTTTGATATCCGCGATAAGATCGAAAAGTCGAGAAAACCCTGTTGATCAAAATTTCGTGTAATAGAAAAAGAAAAAGAGTGATTGGGAGAGAAAGACAGACTTACTCCTGGCCGACTGGGAAACGAAGGTGAGTAGCTTTCGATAGTCTTGAAGGCTGGTGGTTTCCTGATCGAAGCTGCGATGGATCGGTGTCTGGTTAAGTGCTGTAAACACGGCACTGAGAGTGAAGTGGCATTCGGAATTTCCGCGGCTGCTCTCGATCGCATGATTGTGATAAAGAAGACCAGCGGTTGTCCAACCAAATCCTTGCAATATGTGCCTCAGTGCTTCGCCTACCAGACGATGAGAGCCCATCATTCTCGTCAGTGTCGGATAATGCTCGCCTTTATGACGAAATGCGTCTGCTTGAGCACCTGCCGTCAGTACCGGTATTCCCCATGCACCCGCGTATCTCGCTACCGGAGCGATCACGTAATCGCATACGGGTCCCAAAAAAGCGTCTGTTTCCGGGGGATAGAATATTCAATGGGCGATCGAATCGATATTCCGACAAAATGAATCACAACCCAAATAGCAAAATGAAAACATTAAGTATAAAAAGACGATTGCTACTTACTTTTAGGGTAAAAATTAAAAATTAGTGGCGAGTTACTTGGAATCCTGAGAGGCGTCGGTCTAATAAACTAATTAATATCTCTAACACCTCGGGAAACTGGAGGTTTGTTTTGGTCTACTATAATTTCTTGCTAAAACCCTCTAGTAGGAGACTAATATATTACCTCGACGGAGAGTTGGTTAAACTTCTTTAAAAAAAACTCAGATCTACTGTTTGCTTGCGTTAACTAACTAGCTACTAATCCTCTGATGAACAACTTGAACCTACTAATTTAAAAACACATAATTGTTAACCTCTTGGTTATTTCTTTTGTCTATTAATGATCTGTTTACATTTTGTAAAATTGCCTCTCATATTCATTATGAACCAGATCCAAATCCTACGAGAATAATGGATAAGTAATAAGCTTCGTTCGCGGCGAGAGGAGGGTAAGAATTTCATACATCGATCGAGGAATCGCTCTTCTATTTATTCAAGAACCCTCTTGGCAGTCTCTAAGGGCTACAGCAACAAGTGTTACAATATGAGAGATAGTCTCGTAAGAGAGCAGGGAAAGCCTTCATATAAACGAGGGTTCAATTGCCCGGCTGTCTCACGAGAAGAAGAATTTTTGAATAACCTCCGAAAGAATGATTAATCGATGAAGAAAAAAAAAAACATTCCCATCATTTCAATCAAGTCTTATAAAAAGCTAGATTTAATCAATCATCCATTTGAGTTTAAGGATATTTGGGACATTTATCAAAAATGATGCCCAGTTAATGGAATTTTTACAGATTATTTGTACAATTTTTTCGTGGCTAGTAAAGGAATTTTAAAAAGTTATACTAAGCCGTTTGAGAATTGTTACATTTCTAATTTTCAACAAATGCAGTTTAATTGAAAAACGATTTTCACGTGCACTGGAATAAGCAAAAGATTGAAAAAGCGCTACTGGTTTTTTGAAAATTGGTATTTATCTTAATTAGACATAGCGGAATAAATCAACGATAGAGTATTGGACACTCACTCAAATATTGAAGAATAAATTAATAAAATTCGATAAAAGTAAGGTTGGGATTCGATTTGGCGTCTTAGTTTTTTTTCGTATAATCTCGATAAGAAAAATTCACGGAAATTTCACACACAAAAGATTTGTCACTTGAATAATAAAACTGCCTTATGCATCATTCTTTTTTCACTCAAAATACATTGATTACCATGATATCAGTAAAGTAAGTGAAGAACGATAAATATGATTGTTTTCGACTTCAACGAGGTATATAAAGACTCATCCGATGGGAAATCACTCAATTTTCAAACGGAGTGGGTGAACATATTAACTGCTTAATCAAGTATCAATCTTATCAATGCACAATGGGGAATTAGTAAATACTTTTTTTCTAAATCACTTTTCATTTATTTTTGGAATATGAAAATCATTAAAAAGTATACGAAAAGGGCACATGATTAAAAATCTGTATAACAATCGATCGAAACCTTTTCTCATCATTTTATACACGTTGAAAAAAAAGACGCTCTATATATATAAATAACCTCGTGATCGAAAAAAGTTTGTGGTACTACAAGAAAACTTTCGATACATAGCAGAGGGCACTTCGTGAAATGGTAAGAACTGAGGCCACATGATTTTTTTTTGTTTCTCAAAATATGTGCCTAGACACTCATGTGGATCTATGTCAAATGGCTGCACGAGCACGTACAAATATTGTACTAGGAAGCTCAAATGCACCCGTGATGAGAATTTGATTAGTTTTAACTTTGAGAAGTGAACTCTACTCTTCTTGGTCTCCTTTGGCAATCAACCTCAATACAAAACGCAGTCATATGGCAATAGCTCATGAAGGTCGCAATTCATCAAATCCACAAAAACGCGTGGCAGGAATTTCATTATTGGCTCTTGACTTCTACTCTTTTTTCGATCATATAGTCACAAGTGATGCTTTTGTATTGACAGTAGTTATTAATGTTATTATGTCTATTTTTAATATACAACTATATCTATCGTAACGTTATTTCGAACTAAAATTAAGCAATTCGAACTGACGTCAATAAACTGTTGAATTCATGTTTTTACTTCTCAACGGAAATGGCAATTTCATTAAATTTTTATTGCTCCGCGTTCATGAAAATAAATTATAAATAAAAATAAACTATTATCTTTCAAGTTTGACTGAACTGTCACGATTCCTTATGAAATCAATTCAAATATATCCAGACTAAAAGCACGATATTTTTAGTACTTCAAAAAGCAAAGATACACAAAATGCTTCGTTTTCTCGTTGTGTTTGTGCTAAGAAGCAGCGTAACCTTTTACATGCCTATCTATGTGTACACTGCGTGAAATACGTATTTCAGGTTGAAGGATTTGGAATTGAAAGCAGAGGGTGGAAGACGAAGAGAAAATATGTCCACGTCCCCTAAGTGCAAGTTCTCGGTAAGAGAAAGCTTTCCAGTGTCTTCAACACTAAGATGAAGACATTATTTCTACTCTAGCTTATAGTTGTAATAAGAACTCATCACAGATACGTGACCATTTGGGTGTGGCTAATAGAGAGTAATTTATTTGATTCAGAATCTTCTGATACTGAATCTGTCCTAGTGGTAAAATGAAACCAAGAGAAATTCAATATTCGAAACTAGAGAAATCTTGAATTTCTTTAATCTTGAATTTTGGTTATTCCTGCTCTTTCGCAGACTTACTCGTTTGATCGAATGTGCTTTCGCTAGTTTGGCTCGGTGACATGAAATTTTGATAAAAACCTTACAAACATAAAAATTTACTTGGATCATATCCAAGCCGTGATTTTTCGTACGAGTGAGTTGGAATATCATCGGAAACAAGAATCTTATGTCTCATAACTATCTTTTTTTGCGAGCGAATGTTGAATCAACATTTATTGAAGTTGTTCCGAACTTACGCCAAGGAACAAGTCAACAGACATTCGCGTTTACGAAAAAAGGATAAAAAAAGGGAAAGACATAAGAAAGCAACTGCATTTAGAATAATTTTCTGTGAATCGACATAAACTTTCAGTCCCTTCCTCCGTAAATCTCGAAACGCACGACGTTCGAATCCGCTCGAGCTTCATCTCTGAAATACGAGGAAACTAAAGCTAATCTTTCAACCCCAAGTCGACATGGACAGTCGATTGCGAACAGATTTATGAACTGGAAAAAATGTTTCTGATTATAGTTCCCAATTCTTTTTCGAAACTGCATCCGAAGAAGGAGGATTTTGTATAGGGGGGAGAAAAAAATAGTCAAGGGTGAGAACATTTATAGTGAGAAAAAAGGCACGATATCGAGTTCGACCTTTTCGCCATGCTCCATCATGCTCTTCAGTATCGGAAACATTTGATCCCCTTGATCGGATTTATCGAATGTTTTTCTGTATTCCTACTGTTTTCATTTTTTTCATCTGTCAGCTCGTTCGTGAATCCATGTTTGTCGATACGAAGGATTGATTCAAGCTCCACCTCATTCCAAAAGACTACCCGTCAATCTTTTCTTTTTTTTTCTAATACGTCGTATCGGTGCTCCGGTGTTTTGACCAAGTTAGAGATATAAACAAAGATACCATTTTCTCTCTCTCTCTTTCTCTCTCTTTCTCGAGCACACAGAATGTTTTAAAACGGGCGCCTAATTTAGAAAAAAAAAAAAAAAAAAACAATCAGATGAACAAATTCGGAATAGGAACATTCTCAACAAAATTTTTCTTGGATGCACCATTCACGAGATGCAAGCGAATTGAAACATAGCCAATCCAGGGGACCAAAAAAGATTATGATCGAGGGTAAACCTATGTGTCCGCTTCGTACATATTAGTACTGTTAAGTCATCAATACTGTTACAAAAGTTGGACAGAAGAAAATTATTGAGTTCATATCATATGATGCTTGCATCTGCATATGCATATGCATATGCATATGATGCAAGCATATATGATACTTGCATCTCTAGTGGACAAAAATTTTGAGGAATCTCGACCCCGACACAATTTCTTTAACAACTCACCAACAATACCGATATCAGACCGAAACATAGACGGAGACTTTTTTTCATAATTATACAATCTACCAACACTGTAAGCGTTAAGTACAGTTTTTAAACGAAATTTTTTAATAACTACGAGTCTCGCACCAGTTTAACTGGACGGTATACACCCCGAGAAAAAGCGAATTCAGTCTCTCGTTTTCTGCATGACCAGGGTGGATGTGGTACAGCTGATGTTTCATTCCTTGGTGTAGGAAATCAGCAGGTTAGGTATTAAACTTTCCCTCTGCTTTTTTTTCTCTTTCACCCTCTCATATCTGTTTCAAAACACTATACTTCCTTACTCTTTCTTCTCTAAGCTTGCAGTGTGATGTAAATCTTTATTAAATTTATCCTGAGTGGGATGTGTGCTATGTAGCTGTTGAGGATTTTTCTCGCGAAGGAACGGAAGAGTCAGTGCCCTCTTTGTACACTTCGTTTATGTAGTTGCTGGGCGTTTTCTAAACACATTTCTCGGGAATTGGGTCGTCGAAGCAATTTCCCGAAAATGAAAAAGAAATTGACAGTGGTCGTATGGCAAACAGTAGAGTATATATATTTTTTTTAAGAGTTCAAGAAAAAAATATGACACAGTCTCAAAACCTTTCAGTCTGATCGACATCCATCATAAAGTAATATTATGCCATTTGTCTTCAGACATGAAATACATGACAGGAGAGTGAAAGTTGTACGTGACATTTATTTTGATGTAGTGCGTATTTATGCGCAAATTACACAAAAATAAAGGGTTGAAGAAAAAAAAAATGAAGCAAAATCAACTAATGCGTATCTGGCACTCAAAATCGGTGAAACCACAGAAATTTGAATACTGTGACATGGAAAAAATGATTTATTCCTCTTTCTACTTCGTCAGTTAAAAAAAAAAGAAGAATAAACACCAATGTAACAAAAAAAAAGCATAGAAACCATCTTCAGTGAAGAACAATGTTGGGCGTTCTTAGAAGTATGTGGTATAGCTTCTTAAACTTAAGTAAATTGAAAAATGCTTTGCGATCTAAAAGCCCCATCGAGACAATGAGGATCGAGGGTGGAAACGGAAGAAAAAACTCGATGAAGAGCCAAGTCCATTCAGTTTTACGACTCGTCACGAATAATCCACCGTTCCTTTCATCTCTCGTTTTATATCCAACGGCAATCGTAATTTTTGTCTTTCCACATTATCTCCCTCTTTTCTTCATAAATTCCTGATGAAATTATAAATTTAGCAGTTATGGATGAATTTCATGGGGAGTTCACATATTGATCTGAAACTGTTGGACGAAAGACTATATACACTGAACAAAATGAAGATTCTGGGATTTTTCAAGTTCTTCCGAGAGTTAAGGTATCATGTCAAATAAATATTTTATTGCCACTACCAAACCTCGGCTCATTTCTCCTAAAACTGTGTCTATCCTACACTTATGTTTCGTTCTTTCTAATCTTCGCGTCAGATGAAAAATCAAAAATTGAGTTAGTGTACTTCTGTTGATTGAGAATGAAAAGATTATTTAATCGAAAAAGTACGAGGGTTTGGAGCGACATCGATGAATGAGCGATGGATGGAAGGCTGAGCAAGGTATTCTGAATTTTTGATGGTGTTAACCAATTAAGACCAACCAATCAAGAATAAAAATATTTTTAGAAAATCGATTTTTTTTGTATATCTCTAGATGTATGTAAGCTCTTGAGAAAGAGTGGCTGTGGGCTACACTTTGAAAGGGTCTCATAGGAACCGGAATAGTAAAGTGGGGTCTAAGTGATGGGATAAGCTCGTAAAAATTCGTAATGGTAGGGTCAAAAACATTAAAAACTAAAAAATTAAATTTTTCTACCCATACAAGGGTTCTAAGACGTAATTTTCAAGGAAATAGCTTTTCAGATCACCTCACTATATCATACATATTACTCTATGAAAAAAGAAACGTGAGTAGTATAAAACGTTGCATGAATTTATATCACACCCTGCAAAGCCTTACGTCGATTGCAGAGGATTCAAAGGTTCAAACTATCTTCGTTGTTATGCAAGACTCACTACGGCTAACTCCACCATTTTAATTAGCATATTATATGCATTTTGTAACGAGAAATTTGTAGTTGTAGGATCGAAACCGTATAAAACTGCATAAAACGAAATTTCAAGCCGAACGAAACGAAAGTTCATCACATCTCCATGAACTGCTGAAGAGAGTGCTACGTCTTGCCTACATCCTTCCTTCTCGATTCTTAATCTTTTCCTACCCTCGATCCAACAACAATGATCAAGTTATTCGGCTGAGCGACCCAAGTCTCGGAAACTTCGCTGACGAGGAACTTAGAATCCGTTGAGTCGAGAGTAATAACTCGTCCGCTATTTTCTCAATCCATTTATCAATTCTTCCTCGATAGATTCACCAACCACCGATCGTCGAAGGCTTACCAAGTTCAATGGGATTCGATTTTTCGCATTCATTTCTATGCGGACGACTGAATTCAGTTTCAAACAGTGCAGATGAAATCTATGGTCTAAAAGATATCTTACCCAACGTTTTTATGAGAATCCTCTAAATTCAGTGCAAATTAGCCAATTTTTACTGGACCACAAGCATCAATTACAGAAGCAAAATATCAAACTAGGAAGTTGAAGTGAAAAACTAGTATATTTTTATTTGATAAAGGAGCCTAATAGATTTAAAAATTTCTCGACATCTGGCATGAGGGAGTCGCGTCTAAGACTTTTGAACGTTTTTCCTATACGAAGCTCAAAACGGCTCACTACCTTAGTTTTCGCTATCAAATTCGACTATGCATTGAATGAAGGTTTTTTTAAGTGGTCGTCTCGCCAAAGTGTCTTCACTTTTCAGGAGAAATTCCGTGTTCGAAGATCGAAAAGTAATACAAATAAATGTTGATAATCAATAAGATCCTATTTATATGAATGAACTAATGAATAGTGCTTTACATTAGCCGAAAATATTGTCATTTGTTTCCAAAATCAAACACCCGCCGAGAGGGTTCATTGTGGATTAATTTCCACTGGACCAATTCAGTCGGAAAAATATATAGTTAAGGAATAATGTATATCCCGGACAAAAATTCATCACGAGGAGCAACGAGTATATCGTTAAGCGACTAGAATGAGAATGAGAATAAAGAAGACTCTTCCAGATTCACAAGGCATGTTCTTTCTGTATATGTGAACTCTTGTGAATCGATCACCGAGGCACGAAACGTGAGCTGGCCCATTTCGTTCGTCGTGAATTTTCATGAGATTTACGATCTCATTTTCTCCCGTTTTTTCTTACTAGCTGTTGAATACACTATTTTATTGTTTGGATGAGATTCTCATTCGAACACAAAAATGTAGTCAATTTATTTTGGTCTCAAGCACAATGATTTCTCAGCATATATGTCTCGAGCGAAATGCTTTATTAGAAATGCCAAGTCGTTAATTATCAGCGTCAAAACAATTAAACGTCGCCACTATAGGGGACGAAGAAATGGATGCAAAAAAGAAATGAAAAAAAGCGATAGAGGAGAAGGAGGAGAAGAGAAATTGGCGAATGCTGAAGGCGAAACTCGCAGGGTCGAAGGGTTTAATTGACCCGTAAGAGTCTCTAGGCTCTTCGAGACTTATAAGCTAAACACGATGTTGTAATTAAGCGGAATTAAGGAGGTAGTTAAGAGAAAAGAACAGTGTCTCACGGGCAAAGGGAGTTAAGAGCCTCTCAACGGTTGTCACGATGGAAGTCATCGCATCGCGTCACGACTCATCCTTTGAGGCTTTGGTTGACTGACCGCCCTTTCTCTCTCTTTTTTCTGTCTCTTACTCGCTGTTTGCAGCTGCAAAACGTTTAAGCCGATTACGTCAACCCTTGCCCAGCTTCTTGAAACAAAAATAGTTTTTTCATTTCAACGTTGCGTTTTATCCGCTAACCCGCGTTTTCCACTCGGCCATATGTGAAAAGAACTTTACAGGAGTAACGCCAATATCTGTACAATTGCAGACGAGCGGGCGCTTTGTCGAACCATCAACGCAATTTAAGAGTCACAAGAAAACTCGAGGGACAGATATGCCATGCTTTCGAGCACAATGAAGAACAAAATATTACGTACTTATTTAGCTTTTTAATAAAGAAGAGAAGTTTCTGCGTGGAATTAAGTGAAATGGACTTTGTTTTAAAATAAAATTTATGATTTTTTTCTCCGAGGATTTAAGTCTCTACAGTCAAAAATGTTGAGAATGCAAGTCACCAAATCAAATATTCATGAGAAAAAATCAAAGAATTGAATGTTTTAATTGACGCAATTTAGTTTAGTTTCGTAAACTATGAATTTATAGCTGATGTTTACCTTTACCTCCTAATTTATGTAACATTCAGAGACCTTCTACGACGATGCCAAATAGGAAAGTCATTACAGTATGAAAACATTGAATTCGCGTTTGTTCTACTTTGTTATTATAATGCAATTCTTGCTTCCATAAAGTCACTAAAGTCATAAACACTCCGATCGATTCGTCTCATTGTCATATCGCTTATGCAGGAAGAGTTTATTGTCGGGAAACTTTTCACAAACCGGCACGTGTACGATGAAGCGAATAAAAAGGACCGTTCTAACGAGAAAATATGATAGAGCTGTTGGAAATGTGAGACTAGCAGAGTCACAATTGTATCGCAGAATGTTTTTTTTTCCTCTCGTTTTGTATACCCTGTTACTACTCCTTCAGATTCTTCTTGGGTCTCAAATAACGTCATTATTTTTGTCGTGACCTGCGCCTTCGGATGAGCATTTGTTTATGAACCCTCAACGGGAGAAATCTTGGCCGAAAATTGATACTTTATGGCACGAAAAAAGGAAGATCCTTATAATTTTCAAGTTCTAATTGAATAACGTGTGAAAGAAGTGAAAAAAAAAATGATAGACGAAATGATAAACGTTTCTATTATGACTGAACATTATCACTGAACACCATTTTTAATTTGGATAATTTATCACTCATTTTTTAAACTACGCACGTAACAAAATATTCTGAATTCTTATGAACTTTAATATTTCACTTCCCACAGGAAAATTCTTCCTCGAATCTGTAGGCGAAAATGTAAGCGACGAATTGCGAAAAGTCCCATTTGTTTGAGGTCGTATACTCGTGTCAAGCTGGGCATAAAACACATCAATTGAGAATAAATTGGGATGGAATTCCTTCGCCTATTTTGCCTGGAGGGTCGAAAAAAAATACGTATCTTGTTTTAAATCAATTCTACTGTATGAACAAAAAACTGTGAGAATTTGTGCCTTCGAAAAGGAACGAAAAAAACCATATTTCAACTGAAAAGATAAAAGACGTCCATATATTTTGATAAAATGTCTACTTTCATCACAGTATAATGGAAAATTTCTACTAATTTTTCAAGACCAACAAGAAATAATTTGATCAGGGAATAAGCACAAAAAATCCATGTTTTGAAAACTTTATAAATCATAATTGCATATTTTTCTGCAATCAAATATACAAAAGGCAGCTAATTTGGTATGACAATTAGCGAATTATTTTGTATGTCAAATTAGCTGTCTTTCCTTTCTACGTTTCTCTGTATCTAAGAATTCAAATTATTTTTTACTGCATCATACAACAAAATTTTCAAAACAGAAAAAGTAATTTTTTCGGATAATGTTCTACTCCTTTCTGTTCGAACTACTATCAAACCTGTAACATAAACTTTTGACTGCACACCTATTTCCACTGCGTTTGTTGAAGTACTCGTATGTCCGGCTTAAGGTGATCTATCAGTCGTTCCTCCGATCGACGAAGAAGTCGGTGTAACGTTTCCATTTTCCGGTACATCAGGGATGTCCGACAAAAACGTGTACCTGCTCTTTAGTTATTTCACTCGCAACTGATAGATCACCTTATTTTTAATTTTAATTAATCACATAAGATTTTCAAAACACAAAATGTTTTCAAATGATGGTTTCATCATTAAACAGGAAATCTAAACTTATGTTTTATGTTTTTTTTTAATTTGCACAGGATTACAACCGCAGGGTTAATATACATTCCTGGCTTGTATAAGAGGAGGAACTGCGTCGGTCGTACTAAGTGATTTTGTTTTGCGCGTCTATCGATCTTGCTTTGCCTCAACCGGAAGAAACGAGCGTTCTTTTTTGCTAGACGATGGTCTCGATCAATTTTTCGCGTGTCAAGCACCACTCCAGTAATGATAACTCTACTTCGCTAAAGAAAAGTTTTTTTCGTTTAGATAATTGTAAATTGAAGCTTACCCCCTCATATCCATTTATCGATATAGTTTCGAACCTCTACTTCGACTTCAACCTGTAGGCGCATCGTTGATGCAATGAAATATTACAGCAAAGTGATATTACATTAAACACATGAACTGAGCTTTGGATCATACAGTTGTATTCATAAATATATGTGAATGAATTTATATTTTTAGTCTACCGGTCAAACACGATTTCAGCAGAGACCAGTTTTCTCGAGACTCTAATCTCCTATATAATCTCCTATATCTAATACTCCTATATTGGGTTTGACCACGAGGACAACGTTCGCCGCCCCTGGCCTCTTCCGATTCTATCCAAAATTTATTATAATATTGGAATTAAATCATTCCCTATTTTTTTAAATCTCATTTGACGAGCTCATTAATTTTGTCCCGGTACCAAATTTATATGATTTCATAACTTTTCCTATACATTTCCTTTTATCGTAGAGGAATTTTCAATCGGAAAGTGTCTGAAATGGGGTTAACGTGAGTTAAGCAACCGCTCATTCTCTTCTAAATGTCTCATATCATCTTCCTAACTGATCTCTCAAAGTTTTACCCTTATTTCTGTTTCAAAAAAATGGATGAACGTTATGACCGAAAGCGGAAAACTTCGAATTCCATATTCAAATAAAAATAATAAAAAGAAGAATCTTATTGAATTAATGTATGTACAAGACAATGTGTTTGATCAAGGGGTGGTTTTTTTTTACTTTTTTGAATCCAACTAAAAGATTGATATTACTATGAAGTATATCCAGAAAGTTTTGCACGTTTCCCAATATTTTTGCGGCAAAAAATACCACATTTTTCGTTTGTATATGTGGGAAATTGATGAACATTAAAAAACTATGAAAATCGTTATGCCCATTTTTCCCAACCTCAATAATACACTCCAAGAAATTTTTCACAGTTTTCTCTACAAATAACCGGTCCGAGATTTTTGTTGAAATAAAAATAAACATACAGTCATTTTTTCACTAGCTCCAAATTGGCACAATAAGTATTGATTGAAAACCATTGCTAATTTTTTTTATTTTCATTTAAAATTCGTACTCTACGAACCAGAAAAATGCAAACTTTCAATTGCGCTGTTAAGTGAGTAAAAATGTATATCTCAAAGGTTTAAAACCACCCCTTTTTTTAGGCATTGACTTGTAAATTGTTGACTGACGGTAGGTCAAGCGAGAATAATTGTAATCGAAGAAAATAGACCTGCTGTACGATTGATGTAGAAATCAAACGCAGCGAGTGACCCATACGTGCTGGAGCATTGGGAGTCCCGATGGTTAACGGTTATAATCCATCCGGGTAGAGGGCCTTTGGGCGATATAACGGCTTTAACGGCAAGACTGACAGCTGGTAAAATCCTCGATAGGCTTTGTTCGTGATGTGGATCAGCCGGTGCGATAACTGCCAATTTAACAATCCCTGTTGTACGACGTTCAGGGACGGTCAAACCAGAAATTTGAATATGCGAAGCTTTTGCGAACACAACACAATCGAAGACACTCAAAAACAACACTATCCACGTAAACCGTAAAATAATTACCGAACATAACGAACCAATGCCGCGTTTATTTTTCATAAACAAATTAAAAGGGGTGGTTCTTTCTTCCATCAACGAATTAGGGTCTTTTCTGTATTCGGTGAAGGAGTTGAGAGCGATTTTTTTTCCCATTAAAGAGTTAGGAAGAGTTTTCCCTTCCTGCAAAGTGTCGGGGTCAATTTTGTTTTTCTTTGACGAATTAAGCGAGAGGCTTTCTTTCGTTAACGCGTTTTCACACTTTTTACACGTTTCCTCCCACCAGAGTGCCATCATCGTTCTCTTCTTCTTCCGTTTTGCCGTGCTGACGAATATAATTTGATGATTTGATTTTTTCGGCAATTTATTTAGAATCAAATACTTTCCAGTACATCAAATTTCTTTGTAATTTTAAAGAAAGCCTCGTACGACGCAACACTCGCTGTATATTTCTTCGACAGAATTTCTCCTGAAGCGCCATCGATAATCCATTTTGTCCCATCGAATCGTACTCGATCTCTATGATATATTTTTTTACACCTCACTTTCTCTATATCTCATTCTCGAGTTATCAAATGAGTTTGTCTTCGTCGGTTAAAATAGCTCGGGACGCGGGTTCAAGGAAAATTTAATGCACTTTCATCTCCTCGCAGTCAACATTCCGACTTTTCCCGTAATGATATTTCGTCGTGATAAAACACGTTAGCACTTTTAACTCTCTCCGAGTCCGCAACCAGTCCATTTCTATCTTTATTCACTGACTCGAAACACGATTTCCTAGTTCTATGAACGAATTATAACGTGAGGATGAAACTTTTCACCCTTTTCCAAAAACTTTCAAGATACACACGCAAATTTGTTGAATAAACAAAAAGACAGTGCTGTTGGAACAAGCTTATGAAAAAAATATCATGAATTTTAAACAATAGTCTATAGCAGAGGTGGTAAAACTTACAAATATCAACTCGTATAAACATACTCCGTCATTATAATTCACAATATTGCATTTTATTGACCTTGAACGTATCATGATTTTAAATCTACCAATTTATATGAAAAAAATTCCACATACAAATAATTTTTTTCGAAATCCCTGACGAAGGACCTTACAATCCGCAAAATACCTACAAGTGATTAAATTAAAGAAAAAAAAAAACATCGTTCGCCAAATTCTGATGTCTGCCATAAACGAAAATTACTACTGAATACCTATCGTATTTTCTTCAACTGCTAACCATTGAAGTCTGGCAATTACATTCAGTTCGTTCGCGTGCTCTCCTCTCGCAATAAAGAGATATAAACGTGACTTTGACAAGTTCCTGGAGACAGAAGTTCAAAGGAACTTTACCCCAGTCTCAATAAAGTCTCTTCTTTGTTTCTTGGGGTAAAGCTTGAAATTAATTCAATGCTCATTCGAATGTATATAACTTTGAACTTAAGATAATGGATTTATACCTTGTTTTCTTTTCGTCGCAGAGAATAAAGTGTAACTTCTTTTTCTCGAAATGTGAAGCATTTCTAAGAATAACGAGTACTGTTTTCTAGTTATCTCTTTCGCATTCACGCGCGTCAAAATAATGAATTATTTTATGAAAAATTATGATATATTAAAAATAAATATGACGTTTATAAGAAAAATTATTAAGAGTAATTAATTAGCTTCTTTATTATAATTGGAAATAATAAAGTGGACTTCAATCAATTTGAAAAAGTTTGTCGAAACAAAGTAATTTTTTAGAAATGTTGCTGTTACCTAATGAAATGTTGACAATTTTTTTATTAACCAGTTGAATGAATCTATCAATCACACTTTCCTCTCTTTCTCGCTCATTTCCTTTTTTACGTATACTACTCAATGCTCTGTCAGCACGTCCCCCGTAGATTTTACCTCAAATTCTAGCCGAAGCATGAGCTTCGTCTCAGACCGTAATAGTGATCGGCGAAGTATTCAACGAACCAAGCAAGGACGAACGTGACTCTACTCTCTACTTCTGATCTCGTTGGGAAAACCCAGGGAGTAAATACGTGTTGGCGTGTCTTTCGAGAGGGATGTTGCTATGATGACGACGCCGAGAAACGTTTCCCAAGTCTATCAGCAGAACATCATCAACGTTGGTATAAAAGTCCTAATCGTCAATTCATGTGTCTCGTTACACATCCAAGCCCCCAACATAATTAATTCGCAATTTTTTTTCTGTACTTTTTAAATCATTTCGCAAAATTTACTGAACTTTTGTATTTTCTTCTTCTTTTTCTTTATTTCGCTACGCAATTGTTTCTTATCAAAATTTAGGTAGTACGAGAACCGATATTTATATTCCCACAAATTTGAATAAATCAAGATTTGTTTAAAAGTTCAAAATCGAAAATACCACTAATGCTTCCAGTTCGCTCCATTGTTTGCAATTGCTTCGAAAACTCTGCCTAGCCTCGTAGAATTTGATAATTTAAAAATATTCTACATTCCACAGTAATAAGCAAAAGGATTTCGTGAAAGGGTGAATTTTTCAGTAAAATTTTACAAAGTCAATCTTGTACGCGAATTACAATGATATTTTACCAGTCTCATTTATTCGTTGCATGTATTGTATTAATTAACACGATGTTATCAGAGGACTTTCGAGCAACTAATTTGCATATTTTCATTACGCACCACAAACCTTGAATCGAGTCAGGGAAGTATTTTTCACCCTTCCGATTTATCGCTCTCTTGCACGATCCAAAAATTAAATATAATTTCATTCATAAATATAGTGGAGATGAAAAAAATTTTACAAAATTTAATAATTATACAAAAATTTTTTTTTTATTTCTTATCATTATTTCTAGAAATTTTTCAAAATTGAGAAAAAAATAAACAGAGTGTATGTAAAAATAAAATAATGTAATTATTCCTATTTATTCCGTAACAATTTTCGAATCAACGGAGTTATTTTACAACAACACCAAATATGGAGTAATTTTTTTGACTCGAAGTGTAGGTAACGAATTAAAAAAAAAATCTACTGCGCAAGTAATCGGCGTGAACGTTTATGAGAAATTCGTTCTTTTAGTAAATATAATTTGATAAGGATTCGTAGGGTCGATACCTATTTGGCGGAAATAATGAGCGCTAATTCGTGTTCAAGCTAATGAGCCTCTGAGACGACTTTACTTTTACTAAGGGCTTATTATAGAACGATTCCCTAACGAGGAATCTCTAATGTTTTTACAATAAATAACTTATACTTTGATATGAAAACTCACAAGATTCATCATTTTCTCGGAAATGAAAAATATTTCAACGTTTTCAGTTCGATATGTTTTTATTTTTTTTTAGATAAAATTTAGTAGTTACTGCCTGAATGATTATCTTAGCATTTCCAATTTTCGTTAGTAAAATAAATGAACAAAAAACCAGTTCCGCATGCTGAATATTTGTAATAATAGAATAAGAAAGAGGCAAACATTTGAACGAGCAGATTTATGTCTGAAATCCTTTTAGACATATCCTATTTCTGTGAGCTGCTTCGCATTTCAGTGTTTTCTATCGTGATTTAAAAATACATTCACCATGTATACTTCTTTACCGTCACACGCGCCTATTGAGAGTGTCCCACAGGTACAACCGTAGAAAAGTGTAAAATGATAATGCAGCGAGTAAAGGAATTCAAATAAAAGTTTTCAATGCACTAAGGGATTATTTTCCTACTTTAAAAAAAAAAAAAAAAGACATTGTTGATGATTTCCTCGACATTTTTTTCCTCAGCCGCTTGTAAAATTTCCGACAACAATATCATTCGAAAATCAATATATTCGCATCTTTCATTAATAGTTTTCATTTTTTATAATCTCATTCAACTTTTTGCTAAGACTCTACCCATAAAAAAATCATAACATCGTCATTAAATAACACGTCTTTGAATGCAAGTTTTGTATTTTTCGCAAAATACCTTCGAATATCGGATTACCAATGGAAAAAAAGTTGTAAAAATAGAATAATGCGAGTACGTTGTAGATGATGAGGGTCGGTGAAATCTGCTTACGTGCAAAGCCGAACCAGAGTCGAGGTTTGCACACTCGCCCAACCTCGAGAAACATGCAAATGGTCTCGTGTGAACCTTATTACGCGAAGCATGCACCTAATAACGTCCAGAACTTTCGTATGCGTGTTTTTCAGAGTGTGCGTTGTACATCTGTGAGCAATTAAACTTTTGTTCTTAATGATAAACTAGCGTGTATCGCCACGTAGTTTCGCGAGCCAGCATAGGCAGAATCTCGAAAGATCATACAGTTCTTTACAGAATTAAACGATCAAAGGATCTCGGAGTCAAAGGACAGACTAATCTCTCATTTTTCCAGTTTTCATTTGAATAATTAAAACGAAAAGTCATTTTTGCAAAATATATAAACGACAATAAATAAAGAATTTTTTATGAATGCCTGTTATTAAAATATAGAAAACAATATTTAAACTATGAGAAAAAAAAATGATATTTAAAAATGATACAAAAAAAATAATAATAATGTACTAATGAAAAATCTTCAACGCCATGTTATGGGCACCAGTTTTTTTCAGTATTTTATTATGTAATCACATTATTTATTTAAAAAATTCTCCTGTCTCTAAAATCAAATATAAACTTTAAGAGATTTCGTGTTCCCAATAATTTGTAAGCAACCGTAAATTAAATCAGATAAATATAGAATAAGGTTAACGATATGACAATCAAGAAAAAAAAGCCACGAAAAATGCGTGTAACATGGAGCCTCGATATGTATCATTATTTTTTCGTCCATTCATTCTTTTGTACTGATTTTTTTTTACTCTATTGTATAATTTGCCAATCGAAGAGAGTGGCTCAGGATGTGTTGTAGCGACCTCGAATTAATGTGTTTTAATGGACCAGGCTAGAGAAGAGCCGGAGGCGACAAATTTTTTTTGCCGATCCTTTTCTGCGTATTGAGTTGTTGGTACATTATTATTGGCATGGAGATTTTGAAATCATTTACGAGTAAAAAAAAATGACATCGATGAAACATCGAGGCAAGAGATTGACGTGGCAAAATGTCAAACACTTCACAAAAATTAATCATGCACGCCATATTTTATCTTTGTATGGAATTTCTATATAACCTACAAACAGAGTTTGATATACAGTCAAATTTGTGGACAATATGTGATACACACGTGTCTGTCTATAACGAGGAGATACGTCGATGAATCGAGCTCGCATATTCCCTTCCGGCATCGTCTGTAATCCTGCTTGAATTTCCGTACGATGCATCCCTATTATTCTTCCTAATGACGTTAAACCACCTGGGAGATAAAATCCTCCTCCCCTTGCTCAAAAACAATACAGAGAATTCATGCGCTCATTCGTATGCAAACAATTATAGATTTTGATTAAAAATCTCCTACGCGATATATTCACGAGTCAAGAAATAAATCAATGCAATTGAAGTTCGAATAATTGCAACAACGCAACGAAAAATATTTTTCATATTAACGATTTTGAAAGTTATTTTATTCATTCTTATTTGTTTTCTAAATTTATTTTTCAGTTCACAATTAACGATTGCCTAATCATCTTAACAAAAGACTGCCCATTACGCTTCGCTGAAGAAACAAAAAGGAGTTTCATTGCATTTGAATGATGCAAACTTCACATTGTATATAAATATCGTAACGATGTTTGTGGGTTTATATAATTAATAATTCTTCGTGATAATTGAAATGTAGATAATATTGTTAGGATATATTTATCGATTGATGTAATGGGGATAGAAATAAATGATATATATTGTTAAATTTGTATATTACGTTATTGTTATTCCTAAATATGATTTTTTTTTTCAACAATTGCATGTTTATCTTGAAAAAAAAGCCGGAAAATCGAATAAATAAGAACTCACTTCGATCGTAAGATCGATCTCGCCAAATCTTTCCACGAGTCAAAAAATTTCCACCATTTATTCTCATTTTTTCATTCATTTTCTTACCAAGTAAAATGAAGAATTATGTTGATGGCATGTTTATAAGATGAAAATCGTGAAACTACGTGTAATGCGATAAAAAAATTACGACACCAGAGAGTATACTCGCGAATTATAATTTGCTTTAGCGATAATGAATTGAAAAACCATCGGGAAATAAAAAAGAATTAAATTCTCGATTATTCCACTAATTGCACTGTTCCAATATTCGGAGACCTAAATAACGAGTTAAAATAACAACCGACGAATAAAGCTTGTTTCGCAATTTCACATTCCAGTTATTACATATTTCGTGATATGTTCGTACACATTTTTTTCTCTCATTTATTCGTCATCGCAATCTCTCCGATTCACTCGTTATATTTCAAGGATTCACTGTATGTAGAGATCGCTTTCCCTTTTCTTCCTTTCAGACGTATTTCCTCTCGTAAGTTTTTACTTGTATTTTTTTTTTGTTTGCGGGGAAATCAGATGCGATAAGTGTACGTTTTGCAGAGTGAGAATCATCTCCGTGTAACCGAGGAGAGCGCGATTGAAACTGAAGACTTAACACGCGCCGGGTAGACAGTGTTTGCGACTCGCCCCCTCCCCGGAACACCCACGCGCAACTCGCTCTCTCTCTCTCTCTCTCTCTTTCGCTGTGTTCTTCCCTTTTCTTTCTTCTTCAACCCCTCTGTTTCGTTCTCTATATAAATATTGTTTATTTCATTCGATTCACTCGCCGCTACGACCCATTTCCTATCGTAGCTCGTGTCAAACTTTGTAGGAAAATCATGAAAAAAAAAAACTATGGAAACAATAGTAAAAACTAACAAACAAACCAACGGCAATACACTGACTCGTGCATCGTCCGTTCAGTAGAAGAGACAGTTTTTCTGAGTTTCGGATCGCGTTAATCGACTAAAAACTCAGAATAAAAACACAAGCGACTGTATCGACACAAGTTTTCCATCGGTTCGTTATGTGACTTCATGGAAATTCTTGCATTGCAGCAAAGCGCTGCGAATAGGGCTCTCGAGAGATCGGACAAGCATACGCGGACGTTACCGAAGAACGAAAAAATATAAGAAAACAAAAATCATCAATAATGATAACAAAAAATTCCATAAATATCATTTTAATGGGAAAAAAAACTGAAATTATCATATGCGAATACTACTTTTAACAAATTTTATTTTATAAGGGACGCACCGCTGGCTATTACGTGTTTTCAATGAAATATCAAGATAATAAATGAAACTATTGAAAAAAAATTACTGAAATGTAAACGTTGCCATATAACGGATGTTAAGGCACATTATGGTTCCGAAAAATTTCACAGCAACGTCTGTCATGCGGACATGTTCAAAAAGCAAAAAAATTGTTATTTAGCAGGCATGTAGGATTTGTAAAATTGGGTAATATATTTATAACTAAAAGAAAAATGATCTGACTGGTCGATTTATTTATGTCATGTCCCACCCTTCATAGCATCTCAAGCTTTACCTCGCTTTTAGGAATCTTCCATACACATTCGTGTTCAACCCTCGTAATTTCAAGGGACGCACACATCGGGCAATAATATCCCAGGATAATAAGTAAGAAAAAGGTATATATCTCACGTAGAGAGCCAGAGAACCCAAGCCCCTAAGCACGTGAAAAAAAAATAGCGAATGGCCTAGTATTTCTCGAAATGGTCTTCCACATTTATTTTTATTGTTATATATCTTTTTTAATGAGTTTTTTTCAAGGTCTTGGAAAAGCGGATCTAGCGGGTCTAACGAACCTCTCGAAAAAGAGGGAAAAAACGATGCAGAAAAAAAATCTAATGAATAAACTAAGGAAACACACTACATCAAAACTTGAGTAAATTCAGTCCATTTAAGATTAGTTTGTGATTTATTAACTCGAGATAAAATGTAATGATTTGTCTAGTGATGATCTACGATTTTGCGAAGAACGAAAAATTCAGTTTAATCAAATTTAGAATGAAGTAAGTACTCGAAGGACCGCAGTTAATACGATGATAAGCTCAAGATAACTTATCATGAAGTCGATTGAGAATTTTAATGGAAATATCGGCCTTGTTGACTTTGGGAAGCTCTCAACCTCATGAATTATGCCGTCCCTATGTATCAATGTCACTCAAGCAATTCAAACACGCATTTCGTCTCTCCTTCGCTACGAGTTTTATTCGTCGACAGAAAAGCGGAATCCCTGGGTATTTTACCGTCACACGTGGGCAATTTCGCTTTTCTGACTGAGATTGATCAAGTAATATAAACCTACAGTGAGATCTCCGTTAAGAAAAAATAACAGGACCCGCTGTGCAAGAAGGGCTTCCGCAAGCCAAAACTGTATACTACAAACTCAACAGATGGCTTTGAGCCTCATAAAGTTGCAACTGGTGCAGGACCATCCCCGCCACACTCGATAAGTAAAAGTATTTTTTTCGCAACATTCCCAACGAAGCGTTATTTTTAGTTATTATTTCCGTGACCGTTACTCCTTCAACTGCCAGTAATTAAAGTTACAGTCAGCACTGCCCTGCGACTCGTTGATCCACAAAAAAAGTTAGCTAAAAAGTATTTCGATTCGATTTCTCAAAAAAAAAAAAAAAAAAAAAAAAAAAAAAAAAAAAAAAAAAAAAAAAAAAGATCGAAAATATATTTTGAATGTTCTCCAAATAATTAGGTAAGCGTCAGGCAATTGTTTTTCAACCCATAACAACGGACGCCTTTTCACTTGTTATGGAATATAACTGACAAGCTCTTCCAAGATTTTGAATATTGAGGCTAAGCCTTTAATGCCTGGCCTGCTTTATTTGGCGCGTTCACTTCAGACCATTCACAAAAATCGTAAATCGATCATTTTCATGGTTCATCTTGCACGTACCAATAGTTCTCTCTTTATAAATGTGGTAATAATGTGGTAATAAACTATCTCTTGAGTCAATAGAAAAACTTTGTCTGCCCTATTGCTCCACCATTTGGCTTTTAGTGGCCACTGCGTGGAAAGTCTCTTGCTTCACGATGTGACAGATCCACGCATGTGGATAGAGTGTGGCAGGAACTGACCATCACTGTCAGTTCTGGTCCGCCCAGCAAACGATCCCATACCGTTGTCAGACACTGACAAAAATGCCGTCCAGCCACACCACTGTGTTCCATTCATTAATTATGATAACGATATCAAAGTTGAAATTCTTTTTTGAGTCTATTTTTAAATCGTTCAAATAGTATCCACACATTTCGTATGATTACATATTAGTAGAATTTTTTTTTTCAAAATGCTGCTCAATATTGTCCTCTTCCTTTCCCTCGTTTTGACTATTTTGTACTCGTCCATTACTAAAATTATTAATAATGGATTATTAACCCTCCGACACACCTGCTGTAGAGTCCCAAACATAACAACACGCATTGCGGAGAATTGCCGCAATGCTACCGAGCCTTACAATATGGCTGCATATATTTCTCACATGCCGTTCGTACCTTGGAACTCAAATTTCTCAGGTACTCAATATAGTGAGCAATATAACAATGTTCTAGAAAAAGTTCGCAAACGCGAGTCTACATATTTACTCTGTTGTAAGAATTGCCGACCCTCTAAATACGCTGACTCTCCTATTGCGGTATCATTGGGACTGAACGTTGAATCGAACATAAGGTTATGTTTTTGTTTCATTAAGTTTAACCAAAGTTCAGGTTGAGCGACAACGTCGGAAAGTCTGGGCAGTCAAAAAGCGACCATTGTTCTGTAGTCGAAAGCCAACCGTAGATAAATATCGTTCGCCCAAACGTGGAGCCGATATATGTTGCATGCCGCTGTCTAGCCTGAGCTACAATTCATTATCAGCATTTATTAGAGTGCTGATTGTAGGGCGATACTGCTTTCGAAACGACAGTTAACCAGTAGGTTATTTTATTCAGCAGCGGATACTTCCTCAGAATTAATACTTCGTTGTATGTGCTGATAATGAATCTGAACGTAGATACGTAAACACATGGAACACGTTCAGTTGAACAACGAGTGTCAACGATTTTTTGATAGTAAAAAACCAACACGTGACAGCAAAATGCCACAATTCTTGCACGTAATCATATGAAAGATCATTCGTATGATTAATTCTTATTCTACTAATAATAATGCGAAACTAGGTCAATTCTCACAAGTTTTACAAATTCTATTCTGTCAGCTTAAATAAATGTAAATTTTCTGTCCATGCATCAATGATGAAACGAAGTAATTATTGAAATTGGAATAACAATTGCTTAATCACCGAAAACCTTGCGATTGAATGTGTCGAAACATATCATGCATTTCATGGGATACTTCAAATCGTAGATATCTTTCTTTCTCTTTCAAATAAAATGGCAAATCCAAAAAGAATTTTTAATTTGAAAACATTTTCAAGCAAGTTGAAAAAAAAATGTCAGCTTTTATTTGGGCTTTGTCACGTAACCGGACAATTAATAGTTTGTTTATATCGAAAGATCGACTTGGTCTTGAACTTAGGAATCTTATAATGGATTCAATATTTATGCACCTTCTTTATTCAATTTTCGATGTACTTCAGGATCACAGAAAACATATGTTTAAAAATTCTTGTCGAATTTGTCATAATACTACAACTTTCCAGCTACTTTTAATATGCTAATTATTCCTGCGCTTTTCATTTCGACTTGTACTTCCTCGGGATTTTCTATAAAGATTCTATCAAAGTTCATAAAATGTGATTTAAAATGTTTTCTGGCGACAAAAATACCTCGAAATGAGATAAAGGAAGTGACAAGGTAAATCTATCTTTCACGTTCCCTTGGGACATCAGAGCGAAAGAGAGTTGGTTTGAGTTATGTTATGCATACAATATATCAAAGACCATTTTCATTCCCTCGTGAGCCACGAAGGAAAGTTACAATATCTACGTGTATACATAATCAAAGTTTATTTCGAACATTGAAGCGAAATCATGTTCAGCCACAAACGAACGAACGAACAAACAGACAAAAACTGTCATTTTATCTATATTATTGCGTCGCTCTTTTAAAATTCTTACAAAAAATTCCATGTCAAGCCCACCGTAAAATAATAGCAATAACAAAATTGTAGCAAACATAAATTTCCGAATAATTAATTTGTAAAAAAAATATAAAATAATACGAAAATAACAGAGCTATTTTCTCGTTCTTTATGTCAAATGAAAGTCTTGACGAGTGGCTAGAAAATTCAACGTTATACTAGAACTTGCATGTGGAATACCAATCTAGTTACCATGAGGTGTTCGCATTTCAAAGTTTTCTCCGAAGCACCAAATACTCAGAAATAAAGAAGAAAACAACAACCTTCCAATCTACCGGAAAATGAACCAAGTGCTTATCGTTGTTTGCTCAAAATATAATCCATGTGGGAGAAAAGTTTGATACAGACTTTTTACCGACTGAGAATGTCGTTCATATATTAATTGGCTTGAAAAAGTCGGAGCTGAAAAAGGGGTTGAAATTTTCTGCTTTATCGGTCGAAGACCCTGAAACTTGTTTCGTTTTATCATCCCCCAGTAAGCTTGAGCTTTATAAAATCCTGACAGGCGATAAAGCAGGTATTGTGAACTGGTTAATATTGTAGATAAAATTTTTCGAAAACCATTGACAAGGAATCCCTACAAACTATTTTTTTAGAAAGCGGATCCATCGTATATTGATTTCGAAAAGTTGTTCTTTCGATTCAATGAATCTGACGGTACTTTAAAAGTTTTTGTAATCTTATTTTATCATTTTTGCCTTATTTCATTAACTTTTCAATTCTTGCTTTAAGGTGATCAATCAGTTGCATGAGTGCGAGAAAGATAACTGCAAAGTAGATACACACTTTTCTCGGACAACCTCGATATTTCGAGAAAAATAAAAGTTACACATTGTTCTCTGACGAAAAGAGAAGAACGTGCAACTCTTATTTTATTCGAAAGAACAACCTTCACTGAAAAAACTGTGCAGTAGAATTTTTACCGACCGAACGACTGACAGATCACTTTAACCTCAACATCGATTTAAATAATTCAATTGAAGGACCATTTGCTTAAACCATTAAAAAATTACCATAAAAAAATACAAACTGTAACCATGAATCCTCAAAAATGCAATTCATTCCTATCATTTCACAAAACAAAAAATAACATCAGTTTCGAATTAGACAGAACCCGTTGTTGGTTCAGTACATAAAGGCTTGTGGTTCGCCAGAGACTGATAATAGTTCGAAAAATAAAGTCAAGTATTTCTAATGCAACTGTGAGTGGTTTGAATGTCCCTCTGTCAAATCTATGTCTACATCACTCGATGATTCCTCAGCAGTCTGTACAGCTCCTGATGGAGCCTCTTATGGACTGTTCACATGCAGTGTATTAAAGGGTTTATTATATGACACGAAAAGGTGTCATCCAAAGGATCCTCTGGTTGCTCATACAAGTTAGAAGCAACAAAGCTCTTTCTACATGATTTTCTACAGTTTCCCTTCGCCCACAGCACATGAGATACACTCATAAAAAAAAAATACTGTAAAATTGTTGAGCCCACACAGTCAAGAGTGAATACAGTGATAAAATAAACTAGAAAAGTAAGCTACGAATTAAGATCACGCTGGCAGACAACAGTAAATACACGACGGGCTATTTTCGTTTACAAAATTTTTTTTCGTGTTCCAGGGGAAAAGATGAAGGATGATAATGATCGCAATCGATCCTACTAATAGCTCGTGTATACTTAGTGACGAGTCACGGGCACATATCGATGGATAACACGATAACGTGACAAATATGGACTAAAATAATCTCGATCAACAGCACACAGCATCAACGTATATTGGATTAACGTTCAGTGTGTGTCTGTTGTAGAAGAATTTATGCTCTTCAAAATCAACACCGGAAAGGAGAAAGGAGAGGAGGAAAGATAAAACAAAAAAAAAATTTCAAGTCAAGCACCAATATATCCCGTGATAATCCCACTTCAAATGATTAATCTAGACACGATATTTTCATACTTTTCGTTTATACAAATGAAAACATTTATTCGATTTTTAATTTTCGCTAATTAGTCCCATTATTAATGGGACAAGAGCTTTTCCATGTAAAACATATATATTCACTATTCGTTTATATACAAGCAACGGATGATTAATTACGTTTGATTGAACGCGGGGTCGTTAAAAGCTGAAAGAAACCTAACGAGCACCGCCTGCGATCTTTCAAAATAGAGCCCTTTTTCATCGGGCCAATCAATCTCATGTTCTTGAAATAACAATAAACGTTCTGCTTCTCTTTTTTCATACAATTCGCCCCTACCCAAAACGCACAAAAGTACAAAAAAAAAAAAATTTTCTACCGTCTATAGGACTTGGGATCGTTGTTAATATGGACTAATTAATTAAAACATTCGAATTACGTTTCAAAGATCGTTGTAGGATAATTTTAATTTAATTAAAACCGCAATGTTGTTTCAACTAGTGGAATTCGAGAAACGTTTTCAGGACAGAATAGATTTGAAACTATTCGAGTTTTTTTTATTAGTCATTTTGTATACACATTTTATTCTTTTTTCTCGTTTGAGAACACATACAAACTTTTGCGAATAAAAGAAAAAAATCATAAACAATTTTAGAGAGATTTTTTCTAGAATATGATCTGTTTATGACTCGCAGAAGAGGAAAAAAGTATCCGAAAAGTGGATAATTTAAATTTAGCATTTAGCCATTTTGCGAAAAAGTAATTTTTCTGTCTGATTCTAGTACGATTGCTCACGACACTGATTATTGTAAAGAATTTGTTCCGTTTTTTTTTTTCTTAATGAATATAACATCCGGAAATCGTACAAAACTATGAAATAAAATCGTTAAATTATTTTTCAAATATTAGTGTGTCCCAAAACAATCAATAAATCCGTGTACAAAATAAAAATAAATACAAAAAACTCGAAAAGTTCCGAACTTTTTCTATCCAGAATATCACCTGAAAGTACGACATTCTTATATAATGATAAAATGAAGTCAACTCATGAATACGTGCATCGATTTAGATTGGTTTGGTGACGATAAAACTTGGGAGAAGAGAATAAACATTATAGGAAGGCAAGGTTCGCCGACGAGTGTACAAGAGACAGCGGAAAATCACCGTCAATTTCCTTATACGTAAAACGTTGAAAAACTGACTGTTTACAAACAAGTTGAGGCATCGTCGCGAACAGAAAATGCCCCAACGATGCTGGGTTAATTACACGAGACGTCGACCTCATTTTAACGACTTGCAATCTTTGCCAAAGAGCAATATACATCCTCCATTTATACCGACACAATATTTACGGAACCTCATAAAAATGTGTGGCCAAAGATTGGCCTGTTTATAATTATTTTATTACAGAATAATTGGAATCCAGTGGATCAGAGAAACCATGTGGACACAAAATGGCATCCACGCGTTTCAAAATGTTTTTCAAACATAATTAATCCTTAAAACAACACAAACGAACACCGTTGTGAGTTGTAAGATAGTTGCTACGGAAAAATTGCGTCGTTCAAAAAATTCACACGTAATTTTGTCCATGAGAAAAATGCGGGAAAGAAAATATTGAGGACTCACCGGCATACGATGTACCAACGTGCTCCTTGAGGGAATCCGCGTAGTCTTCGGGCGTTAATGCCTCCACGTCCATATTGCCAAAAGACATATCCGGACGTTTTTTCAAAAATTGTACCATAGATTTCATCATTAGGTGACAAGTGTGTTGTCCAGCGACCCACGTTTGACCATTAAGATCGTAGACGAGATGAATCTTGTGCCAAGAGTACCTTCAATGTTCGATTCCAATCAATCAAAAAATATTGACGAGTCAATCATTGTAAACATTTTCTGCAAATGATATTAATTGAAAACGCAACTTTGTCTGTTTACATTCTCTATCAAACTTATCCATCATCATTATTTTTTCTTAATTTTTGTCATGTTGAAGTTATGCTTAATTATACAGCCAGTTGTTGCTTAATTATAGAAAAAATTCTCAAAAATACAAGTTTCAGATTCACTACTTTAGATTTTTTTTTTTTTTAATTTCTTTTTGAGTCATTCGTGTCAAAAGAAATGTACCATAATGATTAAAAAATGGAATATGGAGGACCTTGCTAATTAAAGAATTAAATAATTAAATAATTAAACAATAATAAATAAGTTTATGAATCTCTTAATTATTCGAGCTGCTTACCGATCCATCACATCGATGAAAATATAGCTCATGTCTCGAAAAGACATTGCGCCGATTCTCGTCGTCATAAAATACTCGTGACCACATTCGGTCTTGTTTTCCGTAAAATCGAATGTAAAACCTCCGGTAGTGATGAGCGGCGCTCCCAAAAACTTTACCACCCTTCCTACGCTCGCTAAGCAGTCAAATATACAACATTAAATTTGATACGATGATATTCGCAAGACAAATACACAAAAGCAAAAATGAAACGAGCGAAATTCGATACTTCAACATTGGGCGTTGTTTGTTTACATTTCCAGTATTTTTATTTTTCACATCACATCAATTAATATTTTTTATTGTTTCATTGAATTGTTACTTTCGAATATTAATGAATAATTCGTTAGCAAATTATTATTAAATTCGTCAATACTGGTCAATTTTTTTTTATTATTTTAAATTAATAGCAATATTTGTAATTCTTTTTTATTTCTATTTGGATTTTCAATTCTATTTGGAAAGTCCTATAAAAGATCGCAGCCATTTTAAAAGGATGACAAGAATGAAAACTGTTTTTAAACAAAAACTAATTTATTTGGAACTTACCGACACAATACTCGCAAGTTGGGCCAAGAAAGAGATGGACACAATTAGCATAACTGTCGATAGCTCCGATCTGCGCATAGGTCGCGTCGCAATGGTCGTCTGCTGGTAAGAATTTCATTTGAAGCCAATCCGGTAAAAACCCCCGATTTCTCGCTTCGGATTCAGCGATTTCTGATAATGATCACACCAAACCAAAGATTCAATTATAATTCTTCGAATGATGTTGACGTTATAATTTATTCCAAAACACGAACACGACATTTTTTTTCCACACCTACAACTTATTCCACACGCTACAAGATTTTCAAGTTTTACTATTTTCAAAGTTTTTTTACTGACAAACGATATATTGAACTTTCGTTAAAAAAAATTAAGAGAAGCGTTCTTCTTTTCTACATGAACGAACCATTAATGCATTGCAAGAATAACGATTTAGAAAAAAATCGGTATCCATAAATTCTCATTGAAATATAAAAATATATATATATTTTTTTTAAATCAAAACGTGATCAATCTTTTTTGTACGATGTACAATTTTTTTTGGAGCCAAGAAATTATTCGAAATTTTCACAAATTGTAAGCAACAAAATTAAAAAATTCGTTGCGTTGTAACGATTCAAACTTCAAGAGTAAAGAACAAAAACGTTTTTCAAGATGATAAAGTCATTTTCGTGACTGTATTATCTTTCTTTATTTAATTTCTAGACGACGACGAAATATGAGTTGTTAATTTAATCCTTTGAGCGATGCAGATTTCCAAATTTTTTAATAATTAAACTACTATTTCAACAACGAATTCCGTATTTTTTGGTTCCATATGGTCCCTGAGGGGTGCTTGAATGAATAAAAATATACAAATAGTTCTTATTTGTTAATTGCTTAAATAATACGCATGAATAATTATTCGAATTTCGTACTCTATCATGAAATAATAAAATTTAATAATTAAAAATAAATAAATAAAGAAACAATTCATTTCTAATTTGCCAATTCCGCCTCGAGATCCGTAACCTCCGGAGTGTCAAATTTCCCGATTTTCATCGTATTTCACGATCACTATTATTATTGTTATTTATGCACAATTTTTTAAATTCTTACCAAGGACCGGAAGAACTTTTGACAATGAAACATCGTAGATCGTGTCAGCTGGCAGAAGAACAGCGATTCTGAGCTCGCAAGATTCGACACCTGTAGGACTTCGAGTACACAAAGATTCGCAATCGCGTGGCAGTTTCGTTTCCCGGCAAGCAGTCTCGCCCTGTCTCGTGTGATAATCCCAAATGAGCAATGTTATTGTCATCATTAGAATCCATCTCGACTCCATGGATCGTATCGCGAGTATAATTTTATTATACTCGTTAAATTTCCTCGAAGTTATTGACGATATATTTATATTTATTGTTTATTTTTACTTTTCACGGTGCAAATTAATTATAATCGTCATCGTTATTTCATTCTTTCCCAATCATCTTTTTTAAATCGTTGTCCTCGGTCCTTTGCACTTTTAATTGTTCTATTAACAACACATAAACCACATCACTGTTTTTCATCACTTTTTCCATCGTACCATTAATTCACGTGCACATGATTATATTATTATGATTACTTTAATGTACGTTTTAAAACAAAAATTTTTTCGCTATTATTTTACTTTTATTAAATTTTTGAATATCTCTGTTAGCTTAACTTTCCATAATTACACACAATTCCGTTTTTCTTCGAATTATTTCTTTTAACGCAACGATAGACTTTTAACGAAAAAAATCGTTAAAATGTTTTTCTCGTCATGAATCACTATTCGTTTTTCCCACTTAGACTTGTTTGGTGAGAGTCTACGTTGAAATATTCCAGAAATATGAAATGATAAATTAATCTCTACGTTATAAAAAAAGAATCTAAAAAATGATAAACTTTCGATAGGCGCAACGTTTCATGACACGACACGTACGTTTGAAAATTGTTTTTGTGGCAACGATGAAACACTACACAACCCGGCGCCAATGGAAAAATATGTGCAGTATAATGCTTTTTTCTTTATTCGATCGTTCGTCAAATCGTCAAAGAAAATATAAAAAAAAAAGTCCAAGCAATAAATAAATAAATAAATAAATCAAACACTGCGGCAACAACACGAGTATTCAACGATGAAGAGTCTGGTAGAGGAATCGTTAAATGGAATGTATGTACGAGATTTCTAGCTCTCTGTGCCTTTTTTGTTATCGTTGATTGTCTATCGGTTTTATAGATATTGATACGCTATCGTCCGAGCATCGGACTTCCCCCTAACCCCAATCCGCGAGGTGTTAAACTCGTTGACCATTGAAAAGGAAATGAAAAAATATGTATATTTTCGGTAAAATTTGGCGGTTTTAAGAATCGACTTGACCTCAACGTCCCTTCGACAGCGAATGCCGTGAATCTACCGATGGCGGTGATATATCATCACACCGAAAAAGAATACGACAGATCACCAATATCCTAACCGGCACTTTTTTCCTCCTCTTGCGCATGAGCGTATTAAACTCGAAATCAAAGTTTATTAGCGCAACTCGAATCTCTGAACAATAACGGTTTTTCACGAAAACTCAAGAAGAAAAAAAGTCTGAAAAGCTTACATTTTTCTTCTTTTTCGACGGCAGCAACGTTTCCACGAATTTGGACAAACTTTCAATAATAACATGGCCTCGTCTTATTGCCGAAATTCTCATTTGGTATGAGAAATTTTCTCCTGACTCGATAAATACATAATGATTCGAATTTTCACGTTTGGGGTATTTAACGGGCGCTAGTCAACATGGCATCCCCACGAAAGTACGGCGTTCAGTTTTTTACGTTTTCGGAAATAAAAAGGGTTTACAAATAGTAACATGGGCATTGTTCATATTCGATCCCACGTTTCACGATATTACGTCAAGTTAAACCGCAAATTTCAGCACAAAATTTACTTTGATTGTTTATGTCCGTTAGACACATTTGCAACATCATAGTATTCGATCGCAATGTTCAGCTTGGACGATTGCTATTTTTCGATGGTGAATCATTTTATGTCGCATCCATTAACCATACCGATTGTGAAAATGATGTATATTTATATAGATCTTTACATTTATATTCATATCACTCAAATATTAATGTAAATCATTGTTTTTTAGTTATCATTGTTATGATTAATATTGAATTATAACGTTTCACACATCTAGACGTTAAAAGCAAACTTTTGGAATATCAAAACCGAACGTTATATCACATAAACTATTTAACAATTATAAGCCGTGAAAGAGCGAGTGGAACCGGATTTAAGTTTGATTTTAAAAACAAAACATACCGCGTTGTATTCATGAATTTTACGTTGGCGCGAACTTGTCCGTTTATGACCGTGAAATGAAGCACTTGCTCGGAGAGTGCGAGAAGGGGGGAGTGAGTTGCGAAGTGAGGGTCGAGGGAACGATTACGATGCGCGCGCAGCGTGTAAACAAGATCACAGCGCAAGCGTGCCTGTGTTATTGTTTTCGCCCGGCAATATTTTTTCGCGCCATTTCTGCTTTATTCAGTATACTCACGTGATCCTCGTGTGCCTGTTCGGACCTGTCGCAACGGAAACCGCCTACCCGCTTGTCGCCTCGGAGAACTCGCAATGCATTCAATGCGTTACTCATCCTACGAAGTTGGATAACTCCGCGTCACGCTGATTGGTACATTCCGTAAAAAGTGCTAAACTAGCAGAAGAAAATTTAGATCCAGCTGTATGCACGTATCGTGTGATTGTTGATTATTTCAAAAAATTACCGAATTCGGTAATTTTTAGTAGTTCGTTAAAAAAGTAAACACAGCGTGCTGTGCGTGTCTAATTCTCCCGAAAGTTTGCTTCGAACATGAAAATGGAACCGATAAAACCGTCGATCTTCTATGGCGAAGATATGACCGAATATTCGAGATTGAGGATGGAAAGAACGATGCGAAACGCGACGCGTTACAAATATTTGTTTAACCGTATGCCCCAAAAATTAATGGGACCAACGCAATTTTGGCAACAGTTTCCACGACAAGCCGAAGCTCTTGAAACCGCTGAAAAACAATCGCAAATAGAAACCGTTTGTACATTCGTTTGTCAAAAAGAAAGTGGATATCGGGAATTTATTGTTGCACATCCTGAAGTCTTTTGGTTTTATACGTCGCGAATGCCCAACGAAAACAGATGTTTTTACGAGGTGAGTTGATCCTCCAACTGCACTCCTTTATCCTGATTCTTTGACCTGTACACTGGTGCAAAATTTCATTCGTAGTTATTCAATAAAATTTATCGTTCTGCCTCGTTTCTTTTGTTTTATTTACCACGCATCATTTTCACCTCAATATGTTTCCATATCAATGGTGATCATAAAATTAGAAAAAAATATACAATTTCAAGTGGAGAAACAAGAATTGTGTTTTGTGACAAGGGTAAAGTTGATCCCACAAATTTGCACAAATGCACAGCCGAAGGGTTTGAAACTCCAAAAATCCCATGTTACTAGGATGCAGATAGAAAATTTGTTGAAGTTTGCATAGTTGTAATACAGAGGAAAAATAATCTGATACATTATTTTCTAAATTATCAAAACCCTCCAAATTTCTATTCCAAAGCTGCATATTGCAAAATCATTGTTGAAAAGTAGAAAAAAGAAGGAAAGAATGCTCCGAACAAAAAAAAACAGCACTGAATAAATCCAAATGATTTTGTTGTTTTTTTTTTTTTGCAATTTTGTTAAAATAACTACAAACAACTGATGAATGAGTATGATAGTTTGCAATCGATTGCAAAAAAATAGTAGTGATCCTTTTGATAACAGAAAATACATATTTTCAGGGGATTTGACAAGAATGTGTGAAAATTTGTTATTTCAGGTGATACCAGAAGGAGCTCCCTGCTGGTTATACTTTGACCTGGAATTCAAGTTGGAACTGAATCCAAACAGTGACGGTTCTCGAATGACAGACACTGTGATAAAAATTTTTTGTTCCTACATAGAAAAATACTGGGGTTTGTCATGGGATGAGAAAAATGTGTTAAATTTGGATTCTACAACGAGATCAAAATTTAGCAGGCATTTGATATTCTGCAGAAAAGACGTAGCATTTTGTAACAATTTTCATGTAGGTGGTTTTGTCAAAGGAGTTTGTCGAGAGATAGAAGAATATTTAGACAACAGTTCTGTGCTGCACAATGTACTGAGTCATTACGAAAGAAAAGAACTGGAACAACTTTTTGTCGAAACAAACAAAGGGAAAAAAATATTTATTGACACTTCCGTTTATACGCGTAACCGACATTTTCGAATATATAAATCTACCAAATGGGGTAAACTTTCACATCTTGTTGTTGCTCCAGAATCAAAACACGTTCCATTGCAAGACCGTAGTGACAAACAACTTGCCATCTTTCTCGACTCCCTGATATCCTTTTTTCCTGATAAGAAAAATCTTTCGATTCTCGAAATTAAAGACATTGATGCCATTGGATCACAAAGTTATTCAGGATCTTTCAGTCGTCCGAACTGTTCTCCCAGTCTGAGTTCAGTTTCGATTTATCCGCAACTCGACAAATTTATCTCATCACTCGTCACTCCTGGCAAAATACGTTTGTCCAAGTACTACGAACATCGAAAAATCATAACTTACGAAATTATCGGAAATAGGTATATATCTCTTGAAATACATAGAGCTTAAACATGTGTATCTTATTTTTTTATTTTCATTTCCAATATAATCATGTTGAAGTTCACGTTGTCGACATACTATGGAAATATTTTTTATAACGATCCTGTTCTGTGTACATCAAATACAATGCAAATCTTAGAAGTTAAGCAAAAGTACTTTTTATATTGAGTTTTTGAGATGTTGAAAAAATAAGTTAACCATTTTCTACATGTTAAATTTCATTTGCTTTTTTCAAAACTCTCAAGAGGAAGCCGTTTTGTGAAATTGAAATTTAGAGATTTCTTAACATACAAAAACCAATGATAATAAATAACTAGATTTTTTCTCGCCTTTAAAAAAATATTCACTATCCAAACGAATTTCAGATATTGCGCCAATATCGGTAGACAACACAAGAGTAATAATGTTTTCTGGACCGCCGATTTGAAGGCGAAAAAAGTTTATCAGAGATGTCACGACGAGGACTGTGCCGATTTTGTATCGGACCCGATAGACATACCACTGGAAGTTTCTTTCCACATGGACGACCAGGAAGACGAATTGTTTTTGAATGTTTCAACGGATCAGGACGACCAAAATGACGAATTAAAATCTTAACCGCGAAAAATCGCTTTATATTGTACAAATTTATAGTTTATTATTAATTATTAATTATACAATTTATAAAGATATACGCTTATTTATTTGTATTTTATAGGAATATCTATATTTATATATTTTGTACACATGGATATAGTATATATAACATTGCTGAGAGTTCTATCTTCGCCACTCAATATTTCAAAATATTACATCAGCTATAAGCGTTTTTAAAATTTATTTAAATAAACGTAAATACGTTGGTATATTATTTGATAATTTATGCTTTTTTAATGCAATTTACAGATTTACTTCTTTGCTAAACACACTAATTATTACTGCATATTTCGATGCTCATTCGCTCGATAGATATTTCCACGACAAATTCATAATACATTTTTCATGCTCTAAACGCAGCTGGAAAATTTCCACTGTATCGTACACTTTTTTAATTCACGTCATTTTCGTTTTGTTCCGGAAAATCCCGTCGCAATTGGAATTCATTATCCGAACACGTAAGAACGCTTCACACATTTTTCGGTAATTTTTTTTATAACACGATGGATTTTTTAAATCTGTTTAATTATTTTTCATATAAGATGAAAATTATCGACTCTTATCGTGAACCATTGACACTTACATTTTAATGACTTTTTGCATTGTGATGCTGCTTTATGTTTAATCTCGAGTCTCTATTGAAAAATTACATGTAAAGCATCCTTAAGGGCACTTCGAGTTCCCTCTGACTATACAGAAAAAGAATTTTTTAATAAAATCCGATTATTTGCAAATTTCAATAATTCAGAAAACACTATTAGAATTGATGCCAAATTTGAATCAATATTTGTGTGAAACTGGACTACTGTTTAGTCTTTATATTAATCAAAAATTGTAATTTTCATTACGGTTTTGTTTTGCGAACGGTTTCAATTTGTATTGTCAGATAATTACATATGTTGTTATTTTTTTTTTAATCAACAAATGAATCTAGAGGCCGCAAAGGTGTTGAATTTGAAAATTTAACTACGAGATTATATTCCAAATTCATTAGTTGAGACTTTGGAACGTGGAGAGCTATCTTGGAGAGGAAAAATGAGTTTTGACAGTCAGCAAGAACGAATGCATTCTCAAATAACTTCCTCGGCGGTCGAGTTCGATGCATCATATTTGCTTGATCCTAAATTCGTTGTACTCGGTACATTCTCGCCGTTTGTTTTCAAATCGCCCGACGAAAATGTGTATAATTGTCATGCGAATAATTTAGTGAGAAAAAAATATCTCAGGTAACCGTGTTCCTGTTCGGGTTTTACTTCCGTCATGCTACCACAGTCACCCTCGAACGCTTTCGTCTCTTCTTCAGATTCGGTCTCCTGATCTTCATATTCGTCATTTCGCTCTATTGGATTCCCAATTATTTCCGGATCAACGCGCAATTTTTCCGTCAGTTTTCTGTCACTAATTTCGGGTGCTTCGCTCGCTTCTAAAATTATTTCAACGGGACTATCCTCTTTCGATTTTTCGTCGGTCGCATTCAAATTCCCAGTCGTTATTGATTCTCCTTGTTTTTCTAGACTGTACTTTTTATAATCTTTGGCAGCTTGTCTCATACGACAGAGAAAATCCGGAAGACCTATTAAAATGATAAGAAATGCAAAAATTGAATAATCATTGTTCGATAAGGTATAGAAAAAATGATCTTAAATTTTTTTAAATTTCTGTTTATTTCAAGATTTTATTAATTCCTTGTTGTTTGAGTAAATTCATTTTTCCATATCTTTATATTCATTTTTCACCACAACAATTATTACTGTTCATCAAAATTTCATCTATAACAGTGACGTTATCCAATTCAATGCTATGGATCAGCCGGTTCTGCTCACCGGAATAAAAAAGTTTCAGCCTATTTTTACCATTTCCTCGCGTGGGCTGAAAAACTTTTTTCTATTCCAGTCGGTCGAAAGGTGTCGAAAAATTTGACTTCATTTTCGATTGATCCACATTTTCGAGGCGCTCGATCAGTCTTTCAGTCGGTAAAAAATGTTAGAAAATTTTCTTTCGACACGGTTAAGTTTTTGAGGAAAATAAAAATCGCAAGTTCTTCATTATTCATCGGAGGACAAAGTGTAATTTTTCGTTTTATTACAATATCTAGCGCCTCCAAGAAAAAGCTATGCCTTCAGCACTTAGGGAACTAATAAAGCGCCTCGAAACGATTTTTTTCATTTCTTACACGATTCGTGGCTTCAGTATAATCTTAAATATTACAAAATATAATTGAAAGAGCTTACCACTTATCGCAACCCAAGTAGTTACGGCTGATGGGATATTAATGCCCGGGTCGTCAAAATACGTCATTCCAAATTCAATTCCTGGTTCGTTGAACTTTGTAGAAGGTCGTATCACCATGTAAGACCAATATGTTGTTACTCTGTTTCGGGTTTGTAATTAAAAAACGCGTTAAAACTCATTTTTTGCACGATAACATTGTGAACGAATTGAAAAATGTTGAAATTCAATGTTTTTAGAAAATAAAAAAATCACCGATATGTGTCAGGCCTGATCGGTGCGTCCGGATGGTCCGTTACTTTGTTTACGATGACTACCATTCCTCTGTCCTGGTCTATGGCCCACCTGCGCTCGTACACGTAATCTCGATTTGAAAAAAGTCTCTGGAAATCAAAATTTCTATCATTCCAAAAAGTTCTTTGTTCAAATATCATTTTTTATCGACAGAAACTTAATTTTGTGCATTTCCGATGGTTTTTTCTTTTTATGAAAAAAAAGATATTTGTTTCTGTGGCTTTTTATAGTTAAAAACATATTTGCAGCATTGATTGTGACGTAATGAAAATATTTTGCCTGGATTATACTAACGGGCCATTCCATTTCCCAATATACAACATCGCTCTGTCGATCCGCTTCCTTTTCCGATCGCGGATCTGTATCAATAATCTCCAATCTTCTTGCTGTCGGATCCCATTCTTTTCTGTAGTCAACGTCGACCTGAACTTGAAGAAAATCTTCCGCCGAAACATCCGAAAATGTGCCAAAAACTTTATAAACGTACAACCCACCAGAATTGGGCTCTTCCTTTCGCCAGACGAGCATATCTTTCCTTTCGATGAAAGGCTGCCATTCAGCTCCTGTAATACAAAAAAATACTTATTTACAATCGAAATTCCGTTCAATCTTCGTTGAGAAAGAATGACATCGGTAAAGCTAGAATGATTAATTGTTTACAATAATTACAATTTATGAGAGTAAGAAATAAAAATATCAAAGTCTCCGGAGTTAATTAACGGCTCGTTTAATTTTTTGCATTGCGGTTGCGGAACTGAAAACCAAAATATTCTAAATACTATTTGTGTCACATGGAAAAAAGATTGAAACGCGAATGAAAATATCGCGAGAATAATAACGATTGAAAAATATTTCAGGATTATGGAAAATGCAAAAAAAAATTGAGTGTCAAAACAGAATAAATCCATTCTTGCATTGCATTCATTTTGGTGAGATTAAAAGACTAAAGACCCCCTTTAACCAGAACGCAATCAATCGACTTTTTTACGCGCGTGTTCTATTTATAGAAAATGCACCACCACGTGCCTGTCCCTGAAAAAACCTTTGAAAAGAGTTACATAATGAAATCAACAGGAGGACAGAAAAAAATTAGAGACCATGAATTGTTCTCACCACTTTGGATCGAAGCAAAAGTGGGCTTGGCGCTGTGACATGTACAATATTTGACTCCAGGTTGGGCAGCATCCACTACCAATCTTAAATGACATTTTTCACAGACAACAGTAGCGTCTCTCAACTTGTAGATGCCTTCAATCTCTTTGGAGTAACTGTATGCAGAGAAATCAGAAAAAAAAATCATTTACTTTTGGGCATTCATTCCATACAATTTTTTGCAAGTTCGCAGGATTTACATTCGCTTAATTAATTTCTACACAAAAATGGTTCTGGACGTTTTGATGTTTATCTACGATTTTCAAATTTTTATCATGAACATATATTTGCAAAGTAGAATTTCACGAGTGATACAAAATTTAGCAGAATTTACTTCCACATTAGAATATTACTTTCAAAAAAAAAAAAACAAAAAGTTACTTTCAAAGCTAAAGAATTGCAAAAAGTTATTTTGAAAGCTTGTTCTTGAAGGTAAGAAATGGTCATCATCAAACAATGTGTCAAGTTTGTAAAATGTCAATAAATGCTAATTTATTGAATTCATTGTTCGCAATGCGAAACATTGTTTACAACAATTTCTTGTCTTTGCAATCTTCACAATTTTATTTGCTCATTTACTTTTCTAGGTTCTGAAAAAAAATGCCAAATATTTGTGGCGTTGTGTACAATTTTCTGGCTGTGGAAAAATTCAACAGCAAATTTAATTGATTGTATTCAAATCTGTCTCCACCAAAATTGCAAGTGATAATACGGCTAAAAACTTTTTGCACGAGAAAGTAGATCATTTTTACTCAGATCAGATCAGATCAGATCAATTCATAAATTCATACATTGGTCTCATAAAATACCGCCATATTTGTATTAATACATATTTTTAAGGTTATGTTGTTTTGGGCTAGAAAAGTCTGCACGGCAATTGAATTTCTCTGTACGAAATTAAATTAGCCCACATTTAGTATGCGACATAAAAGCTCTGCATGCAAAATATAGAAAATGTCTGTTTGGCTTGCCAATCAACAAATCCATGCAAGAACAGTTTTGATAAAAATTGAATTTTTTAACGCTTTTGCTGTGCAAATGTAATGTACAATTTTGAAATGGGAATTTTTGTCCAAAGCCCTAAACATAAAATGAGCAAACACTGCAATGACATGTGAAAGAGTGACTTTTAAAGGTTCCTCTACTAAGAACGATGTATAGTGTACTGCTCGAAAATTGCTGAAAAGATTTACAACTTTAGTTGAAGAAAAAATTAGAGATAGAAGTTTCTAAAAGTCTGGTTGACATACCTGTAAAGCTCTTGGTCGGATATTTTTTCGCCTTCCCAATTATACATCGTGACACCGACAGCGCTAATAAAAAATTCCCGAGTATTCCGTCCGATTCGGCGTCTCCAAGATTTCATGAATTCTTTGAGAGCAATTTCGTCCCAAATTTTGGAGTAAAGATTAAACAATTGTATCCCACGTCTTACACGTTGAGCAGCAATAAATTCAAATTGTTGAGTGCACGATCGAACCACTTGAACACTTTGTTCACCGAACCAAACACTTATTCGTCTCCCATAACCACCGAATTTTCCATAGAATCTACAATGTCCCAAAAGCAACACATTGCCCGTACCGCTTTGAGGAAAATTTGGATTTAAATGGCGCAATAAAGTCGTAGACACTCTTTGCGAATACATAGTTGACAGCAAAAAAAAACACGTGTAATTACAAACAAATTCGAGACGATAGAGGTAGACCGAAGTCACGAAATATTGGGCATTTTGCGGTTTGAATGTTTCCACCGCCAAGCAAGTTCAATTATCAGCACAGAATTCACACGACCTTGATCGCAGTAGTGAGACATTTATCGCATTAGTTTATCGGTGATCGTCTACGATTTAACCCCTAATAAAAAAAGTATATAATTATAATAGTCGCCCCGGAATACTAGAAACGCGTAAAAAAAACGGTGCACTCTACGTGTCATGTATAGATATTTTTTTATTCTCTTCTTGCTCGCTCAATCAAAAATTCCGGAGCAATTAAATATGTCACGTGTGTTAACATCTCACGAGTCTCGGTCGCTCGGAGATAATCTCGGCGTGGTAGCAAACGAACTGCGTTCATCCGTCGTTTTGCCCGAT